>BGNK01001506.1:1322-71601 GCA_003297005.1 Symbiodinium sp. clade A Y106 | reverse complement strand
TTTTTGAGCATTACAGTGTTTTGTGAGGTTCAGGCCACGAAACACTGTAATGCTCAAAAAAAACAATCTTTCACTGTCTCAAAGCTCACGAAACACTGTAATGCTCAAAAAATTCCAAAAATTCCAAAATTCTGGCATCTATGGCCAGGCCGGGGGCAGATTCCTTAAGATTTTGGAATTTTTGAGCATTACAGTGTTTCGTGAGTTTCAGGGCTCGGAAAAGTTGATTTTTTTTGAGCATTACAGTGTTTTGTGAGGTTTAAGCCACGAAACACTGTAATGCTCAAAAAATTCCAAAATTTCCAAACCTGAAACTCACGAAACACTGTAATGCTCAAAAAATCCAAAAATTCCAAAATTCTGGCATCTATGGCCAGGCCGGGGCAGATTCCTTAAGATTTTGGAATTTTTGAGCATTACAGTGTTTCGTGAGTTTCAGGGCTCGGAAAAGTTGATTTTTTTTGAGCATTACAGTGTTTTGTGAGGTTTAAGCCACGAANCCACGAAACACTGCTATGCTCAAGTTTTGTGAGCTTTGAGGCTGCGAAAAGTTAATTTTTTTTGAGCATTACAGTGTTTTGTGAGGTTCAGGCCACGAAACACTGTAATGCTCAAAAAAATCAATCTTTCACTGTCTCAAAGCTCACGAAACACTGTAATGCTCAAAAAAATCCAAACTTTTAGGGAATTTGCCTCCGGCCTGGCCATAGATGCCAGGATTTTGGAATTTTTGGATTGTTTTGAGCATTGCAGTGTTTCGTGAGTTTCAGGGTTGGAAATTTTGGAATTTTTTGAGCATTACAGTGTTTCGTGCGCCCCATGCCCCAAGAACCACGAAAGCGTAGATCCTGGGGGGGGGGGGCGAGCATATATATATATATATATACACATCTCCTAAACGGTGTGTATATAAATATAAATATATACATATATATATATATATACACATATTCCTGAATTAAGGGGTATTTGGGCTCTCTGGGTGGGGGCTGAGAGCCAGGAGTAGCCAAGTGCATCACGACAAGTCCTGCAAGCTCTGGACATCTGTTACACGACCAAAGTGCTACACTGCCCTTCGGATTTAGGGCTTATAAGGTTTATTATCTATAGTTATCGGGGCTAAAGGTTCAGGACTAGCTGGTACACTTTTCCCAACAAAAACCCTTTTAGGCACGTGAAGCTCCGCAGAGAACAGCCCCGACGAAGAAGCACTCCGAGATCCCAAGCTCCAAACCCTAAACCCCAAAACTTAAATCCCTAAAACCCCTAAACCCCCAATCAGCTAAACCCAAAAACTCTAAACATCCCTTGAACCATGACTAATCGTGAAATCCTAAACCCTAAAGTCCTGTAAAGTCCTAAAGGTGCCTTCCTGTCGATGGCTACTTCGGTGAGCAAAGCTGCAGCTGCCTTGGAAAGCAATCAGACTCAGAAAGGGTTTGGGGTTTAAGGTTCAGGGTTTAAGGTTTAGGGTTTGGGGCTTTGGGTTTAGAGTTGAGCCATCTTTGTTGCTTCGAGGGCTCTTCTCCTCCTGCTTAGTTGGAAGGAATACCATTCCGGTGGAGCCGTTTTGAAGCCTGAAGACCCACACACAGAGCAACTCCGACCGTAGCAGGAAACCTTGACTACAGGGATGCCGCGTCTTCAACAGTGCAGAGCCGGTACAGTCCATTTAGGTTGATCGGGTTTAGGGTGGCTTGGGGTAGCTTCATGTCAAGCAACATTCCCTTCAAAAGCTTCGGGTGCCTGTGAAGTTTCACATTGACGCCTTGTTGTAGAGTTTGGGGCGGTTGAAGGGAAGTCGGGTGAAAAAAGGAGTTGTATGCTGTCCAAGAGCCTAAGGAGATTCGGGCACCTTTCTTAAACCCTACTTGGAGGATCATGGGACTTAGTAAGTAAGGTTATAAGTACCTTAATTGGGGTTATAAGTATAGTTACCCTAATTATAACCCTAGTTACTAAGTCCCACGATCCTTTAAGTACACCCTAAACCCCTCAACCCCAGACTCACCCCGAAATTCCTAACCCCCGAACCTTAAACTCCTAACCTTCCCTATAACCCGGAGCTTCCTCACTGTAGAGCTTCTGTGACAGTATTCCTTTCTAGGGTTCCACTTTGCCCAAATTTCAGTCAGGGTGGGCTCAAGAATTGAGTGTAGGGTTGCGGGGCTTAGAGAATATAGGGTTGCGGGGTTTAGGGTTGATTTTTGTGTCTGTGTCGTGCTCTGAAAATTCGTTGTCGTTTGCTGTGGTGAAGTTTCGAAGCGCGTTCGTAATCTCGAAACCGTTCTGAAGTCCCAACTCCCTGGAGCCCTGACCCTAAACAGCAGTCATTGAGAGTTCAGGTAATCCTGGTTGCAAACATGTACAATCTCGCTTGTAGAGCTTGGGTAGGGCGATAGAATCGGGGCTGAAATTCTTCTCTGCTTCCAGACGAATGAGACGGTCCTAACCCTAAACGCCTGAACCTCCAAATCCCCAAACCCTCAACCTTAAACCCTAAAGGCCCTCAACTCTAAAGCAGTCACTGGGCCTCCAGGAGTAACTTGCATCTAGAAGGAATGCTGAAGCTAGCTAGGCACTGAAATATGTCTCCATCTTCCTTTAACTTAGGGGCTGAGTATCTTAGCCCAAAAAAGGTTAACCTTTGCAATTATGGTAGGATTACCTAGAGGCTCATACCCTACCCCTTTTTTAGGGCGCCTACTTTTTAAGATAACAGATCCTAACCATAAAAGTAGGTAACCTCAAAAAGGGGTAGGGTATGACCCTCTAGGTACAGTAACCCCAAAAGGTTAAAGGTTACCAACTCAGCTACTAAGTTAAACTCGCGTAGTCCCTGAGATCCTTTAAAGGGGTCTATAAGGGATCTATAAGGGCCCTTCATACTATAGGGGCCTAGGGTTCCTTTAAAGGGGTCTATAAGGGTTACTATAAGGGATCTATAAGGGCCCTTCATACTATAGGGGCCTAGGGTTCCTTTAAAGGGTTGCTTTGAACGGGGTCTATAAGTATTACTACAAGAGGGTTTAGAGTAGGGGCCTTCATAATTACCCGTGCCTCACATCTCTCTGCCACCGCCGTTGTGTGCCAGGCGCTGAGGGCAGCCCTGGCCACTGCCACGCCCTGCGCCTGGGACTTAGGACTACGGGAAGGGTTTCGGGTTTCGCGTATTGGGTTTGCCGGTATAATACCTTATAAGGGTCCATATACCCATGTATAATATTGTTTGACCGTACAGTACCTATACAGGAACCGCTTTAATGCCAAAGTCTGCATTATTTGGGCACTTGGACCCTTGGGGATAAGGGCTTAGGGTTCAAGAGATTAGGGCTTAGGGTCTAGGATCAAACCGAAACCCCATACCACCTAATATCGGGGCCTCAATAATTAGAATAGGGTTTTGGGGGCCATTATACTACAGTTTTACCAAGGAGCCCCCACAATAGTATAGATAATTATGAAGGCCCCCTACTCTAAACCCTCTTGTAGTAATACTTATAGACCCCGTTCCAAGCAACCCTTTAAAGGAACCCTAGGCCCCTATAGTATTAAGGGCCCTTATAGACCCCTTATAGTAACCCTTATAGACCCCTTTAAAGGAACCCTATAGTAAGTATTAAGGCCGCTATAGTATTAAGGCCCCTATAGTATCCGGAACCTGGAATTTTCCGGGCTCTAGGGCTCGCCAGATCCCCGGGAGGATCTAGAAAGTAGATCCCCTAATTTGGGGCCCCATACTACTAAGGGTACTTTAGAGGAACCCCCAATAAGGGATCTAATTTTTGGATCCTCCCGCGGGTCTGGCTAACAGGCATGCCGCAAGAAGGTGTCCTGAATCTACCTTTCCCGATTCCTTTGGCTTCCTTTCTAGAACCAAGAAGGTGGCCTGAATCTACCTGAATGGTCTGAATCGCTCGAAGTACCATTCCCGATTCCTTTGGCTTCCTTTCTATAATTGCAGCAAGCACTCCAGCAGCCTATTTTTGTTGTTGACGCCCCTACATTAGGGTCTGGGCTACGGCTCTAGGCTCTGTGTTTTGTTTAGGTTTAACATGGTTTAACGTCTAGTATACGGGCCTCAAACCCCTTATAACAATATGCTTTTCGGGTAAAGCACAGAAACCCAAGTCCCAAACCCTATGAGGCCCTAAAAACACCTGAAAAATCTGATGACGCTGGCCCGCTCAGGCAAGGTACAGAGCATCAGGCTTTCACGCCCACAGACCCTAAACCCTAAACCCCTAAACCCTAAACCCCTAAACCCTAAACCACCTAAACCCTAAGCCCTAAACCCTAAACCCTTAACCCCTAAACCCTAAAACCCTAAACCCCTAAACCCTAAAACCCTAAACACTAAACCCATGTTGTCGTTGTAGCACTCCGAGCCGCTGTCCACAAAAGACCGATGCTTCACCGAAATCGGCGGCATGCGTCTAAGGTTGAAGCCATGGGCCCCTAGTATGGGCCCCCAGCCCTTTTAAGGGACCTTAAAGGGTACAAGTAGGGTATATATTAGGTATATAAGGATCCTAGGCTTAAGGGCCCATACTAGGGGCCCATGGGTTCATCCTAAGAATGCGGCCCTGCCCCAGCCACGCTATCAGGCAAAGCTCTGTGCTGGCACTGGTCGCGAAGGCCCGAGCTCTCGGCAATACCCTGAACTTCGCATGGAGTCGATGTCATAAGTCAACCAAAGCCTCTTGCACTTCATGTTGTGCTTGGACAAGACCCTCTCGGCGGCGACCTTATATAGTGCATACTTTGGGACCGAAGCATACAGCTTATATATCCAAAACCTTAAACCGTATAAGCCCTAAGACCCCAAGCCCTAAAACCCTCAGTAATTTACTATTTAAAACCCTGATGAAACCCCAAACCCCGCCTTCTGGAGAACGAGACAGACCCTAAGGCGAGTCCGCACCTGCGACGGAGGGATCCCGTCAGTTCCGGATTTCTATACGGTTTACAGGTGTTGTCAATAAGGCTTCCGTTTTGGAAGGGTTCGGTTTCTAGACTCGTAAGGTTTGGGCTTTACTTTTTTTTGAAGCGTGATGACTGGTTAGCCTACCCCAAATAAGGTTTGGGCTTTACAACATGCTAGGGGTTCATATACGGCTTTAGAACGGTTGTGCGCAACGGTTGCCTTCGTTCGTCTTCTGTCGTCTGTCGCGCTTTTTGCTATTTTTGCGCTTAGGATTCTAGCCCTTAATCTGGTGGTTACGGCTGGGGTCTTTCAGGTCGTAACATTGAAACGCTTGGGCCTTCTGGGTCAGCTGCATCGGCAAGGTGTGGGGAGGTTTGTCCGTAATGTGAGGAGGTTCCTGTACTTGCGGCATCAGCAGACTTGCTAAGTAGGATGGGAGCTACAGCAACAGGTACTTGTAATGTCTCATAATCATAATCCCAAATCTAGCACTGAGAGCCTTAGTTACTAAGTCTCCTGATACTTTTCGTCGGGGGCCGCTTTCACGTTATAGTCGCATGTTCCGTTTTAGAGAAGTTGGGTTCAGTGTTGATAATCAGAAGAGATGCTGTGAGGTAGGGTTTCAGGTTTAGGGCCATACGAATTAGAATAGGGTCCCTTTAGCGATTCCTTTGTCTTCTATAAGGGGGTTACTACAAGGGCTTAGTTTACGTCAGTTAGACTAGTGTTTTGGGTCTATGGTCGTATAACTGTATAACTATACAGGGACTATAAGGGGATACTATCAGTAATTATTCCGAGCCGCATATAAATACTATAATCGCCAGTTTTCAGTTCAAGAGCGGGTCCCGACTGCAACTAAAGCCCGGAGGAATGTCGGACAAAGGGGAACGCACCCTGAAGCTGAATTTAGGGTTTAGGGTTTTAGGGTTTAGGGTTTCTTAACCTTGAACTCCAAACTTCCAGATATGCAAGGCTACAACACCCTGCTAAAATCAAGAGCCCACGCCCCTCGCAAGGCACTGTGCAGTAAACCTGAAGCCCTGCTGAATTACTCCCCCGCCCGCAAACCGTAGGAATCTAAAGGGTACCCTTTGAGAAAGCCAGCAGAAAACAGATTCCAGAAAATACTAAGACTGGATGTCACAAAAGCGAAACCTACAAAACCCTCCCAGAAACCTTCTGAAACGAATAGAAGCCCCCTGAAATCCCTTTTGGTAACCCTGCTACAAACCCGTCTACGGATAAAAAACCCTATTCTAGGTTCCTGAGTAGCCCCTTTATGAAAAGGGGACCCCTTTTCCTACCATTCGGTTTTAATAAGGGGACCCTAACATATAAAAAGGGCAAAAGGGTACTACTCAGGAACCTAGTATTAAATCCCCTTTCCACTCATTGCACCTCGGTGTGCCAGGAGGCGAAACACCTCAGATATGGGCCATCTACAGATCGAAAGTGTAATGTCGAAGGTTTCGATTTTAGGGGTTTGGGGAGTAGGGGAACGGTTTGGGGTTTGGGGTTTAGGGTTAAGCATTCCGGGTTTTCCGGTTTACGGTCTAACTGGAAGAATCCGAATCCCAATTCGCCAACCGGGGTGGCTTGTCGATGAGGAATGTGATGGTGGTGGTGGTGACATTGGACAGTTCGGTAATGTACTCCGAGGGCGGATTATTAATAGCCCCACACCCTAAATTAAACCCTACAATCCCTAAAGCCTAAATCCTATTGACAGCTTTTTCAAGAACACTACATGTCTGTAGCTTCCTTATTATAACTATAGTAGAACATACCCCAAAACCCTGTTCTGATTATTGAGGCCCCTACATTACATGTCTGCAGCGGACCTAACTCTGCTCCCGTTCTTGGGTTTCTAGCATCCGCATCCAGGTCTCCGAGACAAAGGAGAGCAAGGAAGTGGTCACCTGGCTTCTTCAGGGCTTGGGGATTGACGTTTAGGGTTTGAAGGGATTTAGGGTTTAGGGTTTAAGGGTTTAGGGGTTTAGGGTTTGAAGGGGTTTAGGGTTTAGGGGTTTAGGGATTAAAGTCTAGCTTGATCTAAGAAGGCGCCTTGATACCCTTTCAAGAGTTGGGCTGGAATGAATATCAGGCTGTGCACCGTGGTAAGCCTTTGCCTAACGACTTGGGACGGGTTGTCACATGCGCAGGTTTACGATGGTTGAATTATGGCCAGAAGCCCCAAAATGAGCAGCTTCAGAAGCAAACGGAGTCCTGCATAAATGCAAACACAGAACTATGAATGCATGCAATGCCTGTGAGATAAAAAAGGTTGTCTTGGCATTGACGTTGGAGACTGCAGCCTTTCCCTAGCTGACGCCAAACTTTGGCTTCGGAAAGGAAGTGTGGGTTAGGATTAGCGGTTAAGGGTTTAGGTTTTCATATGTAGGGCTTGTTGGCTTCGTCTCCAGAGATATGATGTATTTGTCAGTGCTGCTGCCTGTTCATGATAACGATGCTAGGTTTGACTTTGCTGTATGCTCGCAGTCTTGGCTAGGAGATCTTCGTTCCTGCAACGTCGCGGAACTGGATCGTAACTGTGTTCGATGCGAGAAGTCTCGACTCTCCTCCACCGCGTATTCAAATGTCCAAGCTAGAAACTGCTTGAACAGTGTAGCATGCAAATTTTCTTCACTCGCGTGAAGGTAGGGTGATGTAGATATCAGAATAAGTACAGCTACGAGTATTGTTCCAAGGGGTGCCATATCACCATTAAACACTATGCTGTCGGTGATATACCCCCAAAACCCTATTCTAGTTGTCGAAGCCCCCCCTGTATTATCCGCATTGTCCAGATTGGACCACTTCGGCTGGCTGAGCTTGGGGTTACTGCAACAAGGCTCCGCAGTTGGGATTGGTCTGCTGAGCCCTTACCCGAGGTGTGAGGCTTCTGCACTTTTTGTACCAGAATGCTGTCAAAGTACACCCATCAATTGCAGCAGGTGCTTTAAAGTACACCAACAGCGTGGTGGATGCGTTCCTGAGCTGCCTCCAAGACTGAAGTGAAAGTTTCGCGAGTTCCGAGAGCGAGTTCTCACTCGATAAACAGGGTACATATATATATACACACTAATATATATTATATATATTAGTATATTAGTATATTAGTATATTAGTATGTTAGTATATTAGTATATTAGTGTATATATATAAACATGTTGCGACGCTTTCTGTACATATATATATATATAAGTTATACACATGTATCTCACACACACATGCTTACGTATGCATGTATACCGGTACATGTATGTGCTGTATGTATCTGCGTGCACGCAATAGAACATGCGGGGACGAGGCCCTCATTCAAGATTACTTACGGGGTGCTGGTAATGTAGGAACCTGATTAAGAAACCCTTTCCCTACAACCCCCTATATAATAGGATTCATATAAGGAACCCTAATAATTAAAGGCCCAAGGTTTCTCAATGAGGTTCCTACATTAAACACTCAACCTTTGGTCCTCTCTGTGTCTGTTCTGTGGCAGGCTCGGCCCTCTGAGCCTACTTGGAGGATCATGGGACTTAGTAAGTAAGGTTATAAGTACCTTAATTGGGTTATAGTTACCCTAATTATAACCCTAGTTACTAAGTCCCATGATCCTTTAAGTACTTGCAACCCACTCAAGACAAGTAGCCGTCGAAAAGAATAAAGCACGTAAACCTCAGCAGCACTTATCGAGAAAGTTCGAGCTAAAACCTCAGGTCAGGGTTCATCATTTATTTCTAGAGAGAGGGTTTAGGGTTTAGGGGTTTAGGGTTTAGGGTTTTGTGCTAAACCTCAAGACCACTTATTCCGAGACAGTTTGTAGAAACTCTCACAGTCGCCCTTGGCGCGTTTGCGCCAGGGAGGCTCCAGGTCGCGGCTATGCGGGACGGACGGGCTTCGATTCCAGTGTAGGATATATAGGGTTCCGGATTCAAGTAGGCTAGGGTTTACAAACTACGGTTTAGGGCATATATAGGGCTTCATTTTTTGAGGTTTGAGGCCTCCAGGATGGCCACAACTCCGTCCAAACTACCGCTTACTTGAATCTTTTGGCTGGCTCTGAACACGAGGGCGGCTGGTTCACCTCTTCCTCGCTTTTTATCATCCACATCAACTTTGTAATGGGGATGTTTTCATGGCCAGGCGCGTACATGCCTGCATCTTCGAAGGCAAGTGGCCGGCTGGCGCTCGCTAGCATCCAGGCCAGATTGCAGCAAGGTTTGTACCACAAACAAAACATGCTCACCCTGGTTCATCTAGTCATCTAGTTGGTCAGCACTTGGAGTTGTGAGTGTGCCGGACAAGCGTCTTCTTAAGCAGGTGCCCGGCAGCTACAGCTATCCCTCTTGAGTTCGGATTTCCCTCTTTGTGCCGGTCTTGCAGTTCTTCTGGTGCATGTTCACGATGTCCACCTGGGCAGGGCGCTTGCAAAGAACTGTACTCGAGTAGCCGTTTTGCTATTAATGAGAATTCAGACCCTTATCTTGACCTCAGTCTTTCTTGACCTTTTTTGGGATAAGGGTTAGGTTGTTTAAACTTCACAAGATGGAATGCGAAAATGAACAGGAAGGACTGTCTTTCTGCCAAACTCCGCTGGAAGGTTACGATGGCTTTAAATTTTATAAATGGAACCGTATTCGAACAGCATTCCTAACGCTCAAAGCCCGTATAGTACTTGCTCCATGCAACCTACAAATGTCTCGATGTGCTTGGGCTTTGTTGGTTCGTGTGGACCTACGTACTACATCGAATCAAGGGCACCAGCAAACACCTACTAGTTTTGATGCTCAGCCGGGAATCTCTCAGCAGGAAACAATCACCTAAAGCCTCACTCCTAAGCCCCATCGCCAAGTAACCCGGAACCAAACCTCATACCACCTTCGCGCGACGTGGCCTGAGTTGCATTCTGTCTGAGGTTGTCTCAACCCCAATCTTACAATATTTAACTGTAAGATGCTATGAGCTACTAAAAAATAGTAAAATATACTAGAGCAATCTATACTAAACTGTAATTGGTAATATCGTTAGCAGCATACGGTTTCGAAGTTGGGGCCTCCGCACACCGGAAGTGTGATCCCAAGACCATCCAAGCCCTCATCCCCAAAACCCCGAAACAGTCCCAGAAATAGGGGGTTGAGGGTTTAGGGTTTGGGCTGCCTCGTTGGGCTCTTGCCCTGCATCCTTGTTCACAAGCTCCGAACCGCAAAAAATAGCTGAACTGACCTTGGAGGGCTTACAATCGGGTGAGCTAACCTTCGCTAATCTGTCAGCTCAGGAAACCCTGGGCCCAAAACCCTCAACCATAAGAACCTACTATAGGGGCCTTAATAATTAGAATAAGGTTTTGGGGCCCATCATACTATAATAATCATAAGAAGAAGAAGGACCCCCTGAAGAAGCCCTGCAGACAAGTGTCTTCATACTGATCACGCCTGACCAGGAGTGGCGTCGAGGAAAGACTTGTTTTGGTGGTTGGTCGGCTTTCATAAACCCCTAAGCCCTAAGCCTAAACCCTCTAAACTCCAAGCTCCAAAGCTTAGGTTCGGTTTAGGTAACCAAACACACCAGACGCGAACCCACACAAGTTGGAACACTAAAAAACCAAGAAATCTCGACCCACTTCGGCCCAGGCAGTTGCCCTGGCATGGCTTTAATTTGCAGCATACCTAGACCCTTAAATGGAGTACATTTTTCCGCACCCTCGGTGCGGGGTTGTTAGATTTTAAAGTCAGCTATTACTCCTCGCCCGCTGAGACTACCTCCTGGAGTGCCCAACCCCACAGACTACCGTGAGACTCCCTGGAGTGCCCAATCCCAACAGACTACCGTGAGACTCCCTGGAGTGCCCAACCCCACAGACTACCGTGAGACTCCCTGGAATGCCCAACTTCACAGACTACCGTGAGACTCCCTGGAGTGCCCAACTTCACAGACTATCGTGAGTGCCCAACCCCACAGACTACCATGAGACTACCTGTTCGGGTGGGGATGTTCGAAGTAAAATAATTTTGGATGACTGCTTTGTGGTTAGGATCCTATAACAAGAAGATCAGGTACCCCCAAAAAGGTACTACGTTTAAGGGTCTAGGTAGTATCTAAGCCGACCTAAACCCTAAACTTTAAACTCGAAGCCCTGAGCCCCCAATGCCGATCTCAGAGCCTTAGCCGTTCCTGTCTCGCAGGACTTGGTTTTGAGATTTTTGACCGGGGGAACAGTTCCCTCACAAGACTTCACATGGTATAACCATCCAAGGCCCACTGCCTTGTGAGAGTGTCAAAGCCAGAAGCCTAAATTCTGAAGCCTGAGCCCTCAATCATACGAGAATACCAAAACCCTATTCTGGTTATTCAGGCCCCCTTGCTACACACTCTAAACCCTAAACCTTCGGGAACTCAAAAAGCACAGAAAGACCTGATCGTGCACTTGACGACGGAGATGCCAGCAGCTCTGGCTTCCTCCGATGATGCCGCTGTCTCCACAAAAAACCTTAAAGCCTCAGTCCCTAAGCCTTGATTGGAACAGAGTCTTTGGGAAGTAGCATGAAAAGTATAACCCCTAAACCTTCAACCTGAGTCCTTCCACGGCCTCTGTGCCGGAAGCCGTCCATATCCACTAAGCATTCAATGGGAGGGGGGGGGGGTTGAGGGTCCAGGCCTTCAGTAACCCTAGGCCCCAGAACTGCTGCAACTCTCTTTAACACAGAATTGTTTGTGCCTGCTTTCGTACCTCGGGCCTTAGGCTGCTCGCTCCAACACACCCAATCTTATTGAGGCTTATGTTCATGACCTATGTATAGCTACGCAGTCAGTCTCTATTTGCTGCGTTTGGTCTCTGTTTCTTCTTTTGGACAAGCTTTGTCTTCACTTGCCTTGTTTCGTCACATGTTGTCGCTATCTTATTATTGTCAAAGATCGTCTCATCTTGTCTTAAGGTATCAAGCCCCGAGGGTTCAAGGCTCAGAGGTTTAGGAACCTGGCAAAGCCCTGTGATTTAAGCTTACACCCCATAGTCTTTCGCCTCTGCAAACTCAGGAGACTTACGCAGAGTCGGCGTAAGGTACGCCACCAGTTTCAACTTCTAAAATATACTTAACACCGTAACGAGGTCCTTCAAATCCTGCGTCAAGCCACTAAGGATCCAAGCGCATGGCTTGACAAACACTACTTAAAGGATCATGGGACTTAGTAACTAGGGTTATAATTAGGGTAACTATACTTATAACCCCAATTGAGGTACTTATAACCTTACTTACTAAGTCCCATGATCCTCCAAGTAGATCTAGGGTTGCTGGGACGGCCGTGCGTAGGGAGCCCGACTTGCAGTGAAGGCTTCACCCCATCTCTCCAAACTTCAAGCCCCAAGAAGAGGCCTGAACAATTGGATGATGATGTTGGGGAATAATGCATGGACTACTCTGGATCACTATTACTAGTTGTTAAGACCAGGGATTTGTCCCAGACTCTTTCAATTTGGCATCCACGTCTTCGGGGAAGTCCCACCACCCGCCTGCAAAGAGCCAGCATTGAGGGCTTGTAGGGTGGGAGGCTTGAGGATTCCCCAAGGCTCCTCGGCATAGCCTATCGCGGCATGATATGCGGCGACATCTTTCAACTTGCCAACCCTAAACCCTACCTGGACGCTAAAGAAGCTTCCTTGTTCGGCAAGTCCTTACTTAAAAGGTAGTTTAAAGAAAGCCTCCCGCCTTCTCGGGGCGGAGCGTTCAGGTTGTTTGTTGGGCTCTTCGTTTGTGGGTCCGGATGCGGGCCCTCAAGCTGAGAATAGGGGCGTCATTATCAATTGCTCAGCCAGTATTGAGCCCTGACTAACAGTGTTACAACTCTTTGAGGGTGCTTCTGAGTCGTTGATGACTCTAAACCCTAAACCCTCCAGAAGGGTGCTTGTAAATCGTTAATGGCCTGGGTTCTTGCTAAGGGGCTTAAATTATTCAAGTTGTTAGCATAGGCTCTACAGTAATTATGAGGGTTGAACGGTTATGGTAACTTAAACTGTAACTCTGTATCAGGAACGCAGATTAGTTTCTCCTGCATCTGTCTACCCCGCCGCCCCACCCTCAACCCTCAACACCTAGCCCTGTTGACCTAAAACAACCTAACCCCTAAACGCTCACCCTAAAACCCTAAACCTGAACCCCTATAGATCCGCTTTAGATCCCTGTAAGGAGCTAAACCCTAACCCGCTTTAGATCCCTGTGAGGAGCTAAACCCTAACCCCAATCCCGCTCCCGATTCGAACCGCAGACTTCGGGCCTTTTCCATTAGAGACCTGCCACTTGTAAGGCTTCTCGGCTTCCACCTGCGATCGCTCACCAGAAGGGTTGCTAGAAGGCTTACTACAAGGAAGTATAAGGGTTTAGGGTATAGGATTAAGGGTTTGAGGTTTGTGGGTTTTGAGGGTCTAGGTGGAGGATTTCGGTTTCGGGTGTGGGGTCTGTAGGGCTTTGCACTTTGTTTCGCTAGGGTGGAGGGTAAGGGAGACCCCCGCCCCTTTTCTGCAAGGGCAATCTCTGAACTATACTTTCGGCCGTGCTAAGGCAAGGGGAGGGGGTATATTCTCCCTGAGTCGACATCTCTTTGTCTCTCTGTCCCTTCTGATGGATACCAAACCTGAAACCTACGGCATCGGTTGCAACTTCTCCAAGCCATGCTAGCATCCTTCCGTGACCGGGCTCTCACAAGAACCCTCATTTCGGGAACCACCCATATGCCTTGGACCAGAACCCTAGACCCTGATTCCTAAACTCCAAACCCCTAAACTCCCGAACCCTAGAACCCTCTCAACCCTAACCCTCAGGCCCTAAATACTAAACCCCTAAACTTAAAGCCCCCCAACCCGAATAGCACTTGTAACGGTACCCTGCCTAGGAACCCTTTAAGGGACGCTTAAACTTGGGTACTGCCCCCACGGCGTCACAATCCATGTTAGAGGTCATATTAAGGGCTCGATATACTAAGATTACCAAAATTATCCAACTGTTACAGGGTGGGGGCAGTACCCAACCCCAAACCCTCAAACCCTAAAAACCCTAAACCCCAAAATCCTAAACCCCAAAATCCTAAACCCTCAAAACCCTAAAAATACTAAAACCCCTAAACCCTCAAACAGAAGCCGCCCTGAAACGTCGGATTTCCGACCTCTTCCTCGGCCCCGCCGTCTCCGGCCAGCGTGCTGATGGGAACCTCCACCTGCTTCGGGTTCAAGCTTAAGGGTTCAGGGTTTAGGGTTCAGGGTTTAGGGTAGAGGGTTTGGGGTTTAGGGTTCAGGGTTTAGGAAAGTTTAGAAGGGTTCAGGGTTTGGGGTTTACAGATTTAGGGCCCAGAATTTAGCGATTAGGGTTGAAGGGTTAGGATTTTAAGGGTTTAGGGTTTGACGGTTTAGGGTTCTGGGCTTTTAAGTAACCAGGGAGAAAAAAGTATAAGCTTTTATTTCATAAGGGTTCCTTTAAGATAAAAAGTATCAAAGTATGGTACTCCAAAGCCCAGGGTTTGGGGTAAATGATGGGTGCCTCCACCTGCACCAAGGCCGGAGGTTAGGCTTTAGGGGTCAGGTCTAGGCCCAAAGGGTCCTAGGTAATACTTCCTCAAATCATGATAGTAACTCCTAGCATAGAAACGCTACACTCTACTATATGGGAGATTCCGAAAATAGGGGACCCTAATATAGTACACAAAATAGTAGGATCCTTATTATAAGGACCCCCAAATAAGGTACCCCTAATTCTTGGAAACTCCCATATAGGTACTCAGGACCCTTTGGGATAGGGTTTGAAGACTAGGGCTTCATGGATTTATGTATCAGGGCCTATACTATACCCCCCTTAGAACCATAACAAAAATAGCATGCTTACTGTTTCTTAGGTCTTATGTGAACAAAAACCACTACTTCCTAAGGAAACTATAGCCTATAGGGCTGAAGGATCAAAGGTTTCGGGCTCGGGGGATCGGGCTGGGGGTTGAGAGGTCGGGGCGTACGGTTCTAGACGGGCTCTTTCAGATTTGTACGCAAATCTTCTACAAGGCTTCACTACAGGGGCTCGATAGGATCGAACGAAATCTTGTATAAACATGCACATACATACAACAGCTAAGACACATGCAAACCTCGTGCACTGCTGGCAGAACGTTTAACCGTTTGCAGACGTGTTGTCGACGATGGTTGTTGTGCTTGCAGATGTGAGGAGATGTGATGCGATGCGGACAACAGTGAACAAGGGTGGTGAGGGTGCCGAGGGCAATGACAATATGATGCATCTGCTTTTATGCAAATGAAAAGTTTACCTATACAGACAAGCTCTTGAAATGTCTAACACACACACACACACCTTCTGCAAAAAGGAGTGCGCACACACACACAGAGGCACGCACTGGCAGGACGATACAACATGCTCATGACCTACTGTTGTCAGCCTCTATGCGCTCGCACACGCGAACACTACAAAGTGGAAGGCTTGTGGCTTGTGGCTTGATGTGGCTAGAGCTTACAGTTGCAACAGCGCGTAGTAGTAGAAGTTGAACCGCCAGGCATAAGTTCGCTAAGCAGAGCACCTCCTGAATCGTCCTGGTCGTGCCAGATTTCAGGTTCTTCTGCGTCATCTCCTCATCAGCTCTTAATGAACAGGCCTACAGGTGGAAGGCGATAGTCAAGATCAGCGAGCCTAACCAGGGCTCTGACTCTGGTTTAGGACTGCGGGTGGTCGAATAAACGAGCCTTGATGAGGCTTTGGGGGTATATAATAATGTACTATACTTCAACTCGAACTACCAAGGGCTACTACTACTACTACTGCTCCTGCTGCTGCTGCTACTACTCCTCCTCCTCCTCCTACTACTACTACTACTACACCTACTACTACTACTACTGCTACTACTACTACTACTACTGCTACTACTACTACTGCTACTACTACTACTACTACTACTAACGACTACTACTACTAACTACTACTACTACTACTACTACTACTACTACTACTACTACTACTACTACTACCTACTACTACCTACTACTACTACTACTACCTACTACTACTACTACTACCACTACTACTACTGCTACTACTGCTCCTACTACTACTACTACTACTGCTACTACTACTACCACTACTACTGTTACTACTACTACTACTACTACTACTACTACGACTACGACTACGACTACGACGACGACTACTGCTACTACGACGACTACTACTACCACTAGCACTAGCTACTCAGACTTCTATGTTTAATGATTTCTTGGAATTTTGAGCCTGTAGAGACGATATAGGCTGTATAGTCAAAACTACATCTCCCTGGAACCCTTATTAAACCCCGAAAACATGCTTGTACCCCGGCCCCGTCAAGAACCTTACACCACCCGAGTTCTTCCGACCTCTGGTATGGGGGCCGTAATAATCAGGATACGGTTCTGAGGTATACTATAGCAAGAAAAACAAGAGTCTCAGAGCACTAGAAGGAGGCACCACTACTCCCTAAACTCCAAGAGCCTACTGTCTAGTGTAAGTATATACACAAACATACAGACACGATACGAGAGTACTGCCGTGTCACTGATCATTCAAGGGCAAAAACCCTAAACCCTAAATTGCCAAAAACTGCCTTAAAAATCACCTCAAGCAAAACTCTAAACCCGGAAACCCTAAACCATTAACCATGAACCCCAAAAACACTAAACCGTCAAACCTAAGTAGGGGTAAGGGCTACTGTAAGGGTACCATGAGCTGCACGGTTCAGAGCTTGGGGTCCAGGGTTTTAAGTTGAGGTGGGAGTTTCCCAAAATTAGAGGTACCTTATTTGGGCGTTCGTATGATAAGGATCCTACTATTTAGGGTACTGTATTAGGGTCCCCTATTTTCGGAAACTCCCATGCACACTACCTGGTAGAGCAGCGAATTGCATCTATCAGTCATGAACAATCATAGAGTGTACATGTATCTACCAACTAGATGTAGGTAAGACAAACACACACCTGTGCACGATCATCGTTTCTTCAAAGATATAACAAAAGAAAGCTGGTGTGCCAGGGCTTCCTTCAAGTCAATCTCGTAGGGGAAGCCGCGCTCACGGAAGTGGATCACCGTCTCGCCTTTCTTGCTTAGGGTCCCGGCTTCGAGGCTTTTGCCGATCGAAGGGTTGAAGAGAGGGTGTAGGGTTTTCAGGGTTTAGGTTATAGGCTATAGGGGTGTAGGGTTGGCAGGGTTTAGGGTTTAGGGGTTTGGGGTTGAAGGAGCGAGTAGAAGGACCGTCAGAATTTGAATCGGAATTTTGGAGTCTGTTTATACAAGCACTATATGGGGATACTACATGTTAGTATCTCGGGATAAGTCCGCTTCGGCTGTCTGCATGAAACTGCTGTCACTGGTAGGTGCAAGTCTCCACAGACAGACTATTGCGTAGCATCAGAAGCGCAACAGTAACACTGTGTGTGCGACATGTCTGCTCATGTTCCGCGTGCTCGGCCTGCAGCGGAGTGTAGAAAGAATGCAGCAGAACCCGAACACTGCTTCCTTTGGAGTGTTTCGTGGTTGGGAAGTTGTCGGCATCTCACGAAATACCCTCGTATGCACAACCTATATACGATCTGAAGCAGGCCTCTGGCTGCTGCAAATTTTGACTACGAAAGCAAGTGTCGTTATTTGTCGCTATGATAGGCATCCTGTTTCGTAGAGCTTTTGCTGCGGCGTGGGTATAATAATCAGGGGTAAATATCAATTATCAACTTTTTGGATAATATAGATCTCCGAGAAAGCTAAACTAATTAACCTTAAAGCTAGGTTTGGGGTACATTATACCATGGACCGTCTTCCAATCTTCCAATTACACCCTACTCCGGGCCTTTCTCTGTGGCCTTGCGCAGTTCCAGTTGCCGCTCCGCTGCCAAATCTGCCCAGTCTCCTTGTCTTACCCAGAATCACCTACACCCTCATTCACTTAGTTGCTGAGTTCTTAAGCCCCCAAAAGTTTACACTTTCAGTTTTATAGTGGGTACTGTTATCCCAAAAAGTGTAAAGTGTATCCACTCAGCAACTAAGTTCAATAACCCACAAAAACGAAACTCTCGAGGCAAAGGTTCAGGGAAAGCTGCAGGTGGTTAAGTGAGCTAGTGCAAGTCGGCAATGACCCCCGCCCCCACCGCCCCGCCAAAGAGAAAGGCTTGAGAACATACAACAAAGCCTTTCAACCTTCAAGACTAGCAAGCACCATAACAAGTATCATCCTCGTCGTCACCCTCACCGTCACCGTCATCTTCACCCTCCTCCTCCTCCTCTGCCGCCTCCTCCTCCACCTCCTCATCCTGCTCATCCAAAAGATCGTGGTGATCATCCCCATCACCATCACGCTGGCCATATAGACAATGTGTAGACATCAGAATCTTCACCAACATACTCAGCATCGTCTGTTTCCTCCTTCTCCTCCTCGCCCTCCTTCTCCTTCCCATCACCAACATGAGCCTTGTCGGTAATCATCCGGATGATGCTCCTCATCGCCGTCGTTATTCTGATTCTAGTGCTGCTACTATTGCTACTCCTGATGCTGCTATTACGACGAATGCTACTACGACTACGATCTCTACCACCACCACGACAACCACCACCACAAATGACGACGACGACGACAACGACGACGACTACTGACACTACTGCTGCTGCTACTACTACTACTACTACCACCGACTACTACTACTACTACTGCTACTACTACTACTACTAATAATAATAATACCTACTACTGCTGCTGCTGCTGCTACTACTACTACTACTACTACTGTTTACACAATGCTACAGGCCCACGTTCCGCCTGCTAGTTCGCATCTCTAGCGATCGCCCTGGGTTTCGGGCGCCAAACCTCGGACCAAGACCCTGAACTCCGAACCCTAAACTGTCTGGCGTGGCTCCATTATAATAGTAACCCCTTATAGGAACCCTTCAAGAGAACCCTATAGTATCCCCTAGAATTCTGAGTGGCCCCTTTATAATAAGGGTACCCCCTTTTTTTTCCTACTATTGGGTTTTAAGAAGGGGACCCTGAAAGAAAAAGGGCAAAAGGGTTCTACTCAGGAACCTAGCTAAACTGTCTGGCGTGGCTCCGGCATCGTTGAGTTGAACCTGCCACTTTGTCAGCTTCAACGACAGCGCCTGCAACCTGAGCCGTAGTGGCAATTGCCAAGCTTTCGCAGACGGCTCTTGTAAGGTTCCCAGAAAGCTGCGCCAAAGCGTCAACCACGAAATGACTCAAGCATCATCATAAATCAAACCCTGCATGTTTTAAGCAGCACAGTACTGGCAATGATGCATCACATGATGGACTCTGAGCCCATCGGAAACACTCAGAATATCAAACCCAAATGGGAGTTTCCGAAAATAGGGGACCCTAATACAGTACCCCTAATTAGTAGGATCCATATTATAAGGACCCCAAAATACGGTACCCCTAATTTTCGGAAGCTCCCAAACCCTAAACCCTTTATAGAACCCTTATAGATCCCTTTAAGGTACCCTTATAGATCCCTTTAAGGTACCCTTATAGATCCCATTAAGGTACCCTTCTAGATCCCTCTAAGGTACCCTCTGAAAACGTTTCGGGCCAGGGCCTGCCATTACATTGGTTTCGGCGGGCCCTTCACTGCCGGGGGACTTGGACTTGACTCATGGCTTAGCTGTTCCCAGTTTCGGGCCTTAAAGATGGGAATAGGGCTTTAGGGTATATGATACAACAGATATAAGGGGACTATTCGGGCATACTATTGCTAATTAGTGACAGACCCCTACACTTACAGCCAGAGTCCAAGAGCCCTAGACGGATAAACGCCCTGAGCCAGGCTCGGCGAGGCACACGTAGCAGAGAGCGGTGATGATCTGTGGATGATCTTGCTTCTGATCCCACACATATCTGGCGGCTTCCTGCCATCAGCTGGGAAGAATTTTAAGTTTGGAGTTCAGGGCTTTGGGTTTCAGAGTCTGGATCGGGGCTCCGGTGAGCAGTTAGGCTTTGGGAGTTCGGGGTCTGATGTTGCGGAGTGCAGGATTTAGGAATCGGGCCTCGAAGTTTAAGGTCAGGGCTTTAGTGCGTTTGTTGCCCTCCTCCATTGCCCTCCTCCATGTCGTTGTTCGGAAAGAACTGTTTTGCCAGAGGGTCCATGTACACTACCATCATGGAAGTGGGTCCTAAGAGACCATCCCCATTATGGTTTTGGGGACCTAATTCCACAATGGTAGTGTATATGGACCCTCTGGGTTTAGGGTTTGGGGATTAGGGTTTCAGTTTCAACTGTGGAATTCGGTACTTCGCCACAGGAAATAGCTGGATTCAGGCGCACAGGTGAAACCCGCAGCATAAAAACGCGAAATCTGATCCCTAAACCCTAAGACAGCACATTAAAGACTGGAACGCCTCATTTGTCGCCTAAATCAGGACAGGTGCGTGCAAAGGCCACAGTAATCTGGGGGGCTCTCAGGATGAGATTACGCTTGCGAGGCATATTAATTAATGTATACTTGTCGTAACAAGGTACTCGAAGGGATCATATAATTATTGAGGCTTCCATATTGGGTACAATGTATACTCGTAAACAAGAAGGTGTTTGAAAGCATCATATAACTCTCTAACCTTCCATAAAACCTAAGCCGCAAACCCCTAATCCCTAAACCCCACAACCCTGTGCCCTCTACCCTGAACCCTATAAACATCTATAAATCCTCAACCCTCTAAACTTCCTTTATAGGTTCATAAACATGCAGTGCACCAGCCTGAAAGTCAGCCCCCGACAGCTTTGGAAGCGTTGCCGATCGCGCGCCCTTGACCTCGAACACTGTAAACGGTACAATTTAGGGTGCAGGGCTTCAGGATATTTTTAAAGGGCACTAAGCATTCACTCCGCATCAAGATTGTAGGGGGTTGGGGTCAATGGTTTGGCCGTGTTTAAGGCGTCGGGATGACACGTAGGACACACACAAGCAACAGGCTGCATCTTGCATGAACTTTGACGATTTAGTGGCATTGGATTGCTGCCCACTCGCAACACATGCACTTCCCATAAACCTTAATGTAGAGGCCTTAGCAATTGGAAGTGGGTTTGGAGGCCCATTATACCATAGTTATAATAAGGAACCACCAAAACGGCATAGGTACTGAGGCCCCCAATAGTAGGTAAAGTCAACCGCCACGAGACTTCATCCGAATCTCCCGAGTCTCTACCCTGCTCCGAACGAAATCAGATGTCAAGGCTGACTGTTTCACCCAGAGACTCCAATATCCCTTAATTGAGGAATGTACCTTAAATCATATAGTAGGATCCCTAATATGATTTAGGGAATATTCCTTAATTAAGGGATATTGGAGTCTCTGGGCAAGTGTCCCTGAAAGTGCGAGGGCCTCGGCTTAGGGAGAAACTAACAAATGGGTGGTTGTCGAAATTATGGTCCCTTTTGGGGTCCCTATTACAATAATACGGCACCCAGTATTTAGGGTGCCCAGCAAGGGAGCTTAATTTTGACAACTACCCAAATGCTGAACAGGCTAATTGTCACCTAGGAATGTGCATCAGAAGCCCAAGAAACCAGAACGACCACGATAAGCCTGGTCAAATCACAAGTCCTATGAAGATGCATCACGGCCCCTACACCCAGAAGCTGAACTTAAGCTATGCAGACCCGGACATTATCGGGGTGTGCTTCTGGCCCCAAGCCTCACAGCATTCGACAAAGCACGTTGATACTGCTAGTCATCACATTAGCATTCCAAGCTTAGAAACCAGTCATACATTAATGACGAAACCCTGAATCCAACACCAAAAGCTCACAGCCAAACTCTGAACGAAGGCCACGGCCCCCCACCATCCCACATGCTCGTGCGAGCCTAACCGAACCCAAACGGCTTAAGCAAACTCTGAGGAAGACCTAAATCCGAAACCAGAAACTAGTTCACTCCTCTTTGGATTCACCGTTTCTGCAAATCCCACTTCCGAACTTCATTTGCCATGTCGCCAGGCTCGCCAATAGGAAGACTCCTAGGACGGCACTCGCTGTCTGGGTTATAGAGGTTATTTCTCGGATTGAGTCATTAGAGGTGTTAGAACCAGGCTTTGCTAAGGAATCATGCGGGATATTGCTGGTTTCACCGCATTTCTGGAGAGGGGGTGTGAGGAAGGCCACAGGATAATAGTAAAGGGTTCATGTACCCAAATAGTATATACTTTGGCCTTAAAGTCCTCCTTCTTTAGGTACATTGGACACAAAGTATATACTATTTGGGCTCATGTTCATGGACCCTTAGGTTAGTAGTTGAACGGTATGATTCTCATCAGCATCCTCCAGCGCATCTTCATCCTCACACTGACTTGCATCATCATCTTCGTCAGCAGCCTCATGCTTGAAGTGGGGTTATACGTCCCCGAATATGGGCTATAATTATGGTTACCCTACTTATAACCCCACTTATAACTACCCATGAACCTCTAAGTGCCCGCTGCATGGTCCTCTTACAGGGAAGATCCACTGAACGCTAAAACCCCGAAATCCGCGGGGTTTGCTCTGGATAGCGAGTCGAACGGGCGCGGATGCTCAACTACTATAGGAGCCTTATTCATTTCTTCAGGGTTTCGGGGTATATTATGATATTACCGAATGACAGTCATATTATAGGGACGTTTAGGCAATACTCTCACTTAGTATGTAGGCTTCTATGTTGCCCAAGAAGGACCTCAATAGAAGCACCACAAAAGACCCTTCACCCCACATCAATGAGCAGGGGACTTCGCTAGTAAGGTTAAAGGTACATTGATTGGGGCCCGAACTAGTTAGATTCCTAACCATCGTCCCCCAAGCATCGACGTACGCTCTTTACATTCCTTTGCTATCATGTAAGTCTGCAGCCTGCGCTAAATCTTAAACTCACGGCTTACGCACTGAAACACCCCCATCAAGCAGCCCAGCTCGACCATGGTGTGGATAGGATCGTCATCCCCAGCAGCCGTGACCTGGGAGATACTGTATAGCTTTACAGCTGCTCCTGCGTAGTTTCTTAGTATGCTTTCGGGAGATCATGCGACATCACGGTTTCTTGAAGGTCTTCCTAGCCCAAGACACTGAAGGCCTGCCTCAAAGTGCGGGTTTCACGCACTGCGGACTCCCCACACGTGTCAGCAGTGGAGAGGGTTTAGGGTTCAAGGTTTAGCCAGAAAGTCGCAACTTATAACTCGACATTGCATATCCTGGAAAAGAAACCTACTCCATAATGCGTAGTGAGGCATTGCCGAGAAAGGAATTCCCAACATGATGCGAGCCTGGCCCAAGCTGGCTATACTTCCTGCTTCATGAAACCGTTTATCCAGCATCCATGGTCATCCAAGCGTTACTTACACATACCGAAGACTTGGAAGCCCTGAAATCCTAAGGCCTACAAGCCATGTTTAGAAGCCCGAAGAACTCCCAAACTCGGGCCATCATAAAACGAACCTCAAACGAAGCGCCTTAGTCTTCATCTGCGAGATCTCTGCGAGGATGGCTGTCGACATCTCCGCAGCACCGGCAGCCGCGGCCTTCTCGGGATGCCCAAAAATCGCTCGGAATTTTGGATTTCAGGAAGGGTGTTAGGGGCTTTTGTAGCGGGTCCCTTAACCCTAAAACCCTTACACCCTAGGCTTTCACAAAGGCTGCCTAGGGCTTCGGGGCTTCAGGGTCTAACCTTTGGGGCGGCATATAGCTTTGAGCATGTCAAGTGTTAAGACTAGTTCTCCACATTAAGGTTCCTTGTAGTCCTCTTCATATGGGTGCCGTACTATTTTGGGGACCTGAAAGGAGACCCTAACTTAGAGAACTACCCATTTGGGGTTTCGAGTTTAGGGTGAGGTCGAATGGCAAGAACGCACTGGCGCGCACATGCAAGATCCATCTCCAAAATTCCGGAGCATCACATATCTAGCGGATCAGTGGGCTTAGTAAGCGGGATGATAAGAAGAAAGCAAAGCCGCCGGCATCATTCTTTCAACACCCTACATCACTCAGAAAACACTATCAGTCAGCCTTGAACAGCCCTAGGAAACTTTTGTTATATGAAGATGATGACACCCCATGAAAGCTCTGTCAAAACCCTGTAAAAACCAAAAAATTCATACCTTGACTTGTACGTCGACTACACCCCTTTTTCCCGTATGTTTGGCCCAAAAGCCCTTAAACCCAAATTCTAAACTCCGAAAGCCAAAGAACCGTGAACCCTAAACCCCTAACCTAAACCCTACAACCCAAGACCCAAAACCCTAAACCCCGAACCCTAAACCCTCTAACCCTTAACCCTGATCCCCTTCCCAGAGAGCCCAATACCCCTTAATTAAGCAACATACCTTAAATTCTAAGGGGCTTCATATTATGATTTAAGCTAGATTCCTCAATTAAAGGGTATTGGGCTCTCTGGGTTGCTCCCCGCGCGCCTCTGCAGGGCCCGCGCGCAGGCCGCGCGCCAGCGCCAGGCGACGGAGACGGTGGCTCTGGGAGGCCATCGCCTTTGGAGCTTAGGGGCTTAGGGTTCCAAATCAAGGGTGCTAGAAGGGTTCCTTAAGGGATCTCTCGGGGTTTACCGGTTTAGGGCTTATTTTGGCTTAGGGTTTATAGGCCTTAGGGGGTTGAGGGGTTTCGGGTTTAGGGCTAATTTGGAGGGTTTAGGGTTTAGGGCTCTATCAGATTGTCCTGATACCTGTGTAGGGCTCTTGATCTCACGACGAAGTGTCATTCAGGTTGTCAATGTGCTCCTACGATTTTTGTCCTGTCCAATGCCCAAAAGGGTGACATTCAGAGCCCGGAAAGCCCCTCAATGCCCTGCCTGGATACTCCGGTCCGAAATCCTGAAACCTTACACTTCTTAGTTGCTGAGTTATAAGCCCCCAAAGGTGTACACTTTTCGTTTTATAGTGTTTAATATTATCCCGAAACGTGTAAAGTGTATCCACTCAGCTACTAAGACTTTAAAAACAAACTCAACAGCCCGACGTGCTTTGCTTGGCGGAGCATCCCAGTATGGGTGGGAAAACGACGTACGAAGTCATAGACTCGAACCCCCCTTCGCCCTGCGAAGCCCCAAAGCCTCAATCCCAAACCCTAAACCCCAAACCTCAAACCCCCCAAAACTAAACACGAACCAGCGAACCTTAAAACCCTAAACTCCACACCTCAAACCCCTCCAAACTGGCACCAAATACCTAAGCAGCGAACCTTAAAACCCTAAAGCCCTTTCATTCGTTTTTGAGAGCCCGGTTGGGTCGGCCAAGCTGCGAAGTCGATGACCTTTCGAAGGTCGTCCTTGCAGGCAGCGAGGCTTTGGTGGTTTTGGGGTTCGGGGCTGACGACTTGGGGCCGTAACCCCAAAATCTTGCACGGCTTGGCCCTTCATCCCCCAAAAAACCTGCAAGAAAGGACAGGCTTTGGGTGGCTATTGTACTGTACTCTTATATTTACGGGCACAGTAAACAAGATACTACTACATCTGTGTAGATATCTGTTTAAGGGCTTAGTGGACCCAAACCCGCCCAGTTAGTGGAGGAAGTTCGGGGTTCACCTCTAAACCCGAAACTCTATCAGTCTGTAAGACCTAAAAACCCTATGAACCTCCAAACACTAAACCCTAAACTCCATAAACCCTGAACACTAAGCCCTAGATCATCGAAATCCGATAAGCCCTAAACGCTAAGCAATAGACCCTATAAACAAACCCTAAACCCTAAACCGTATGAACCTCCAAACCCTAAACCCTAAACCCCAAGTAAAATCCCAGTCAGCTCTCAAGATCTTGAGCGCTGCCGGGGCAGATTCGACTCGCTGGCTCAGGGCTTCCTGGGGTCCCGTTAAAGGGATCTATAAGGGTAAGGGATCTATAGGGTTTAGGGCTTAGAGTTGATGATATGAATCCTGCATTACGATAATGGCCTTAGGCTATGGGAATTGTGGTATATTCTTTCCGATGCGTAACGCAGAACTTTTATCATCAACCGAAAGTCCCTCAAAAGCCAAAACCCCGTGAAACAGTATAAAACCCTCAATTGCTGAGTTAATAAGCCCCAAAAAGTGTACACTTTCAGTTCTATAGTGGGTCATATTATCCCAAAAAGTGTAAAGGGTATCCAATCAGCTACTAAGTCTTATAACCTCGACCCAGTCGTCCTCGCTGGACGACAGCGCCACCAGCTCTGCCCACTTCTCCGGGAACTCGCGCCAGGCTGCTACGGTCTTGGCGAGATACCTCGAAATCCGAGGAGCTGTTGGCCGTTAGGTTTAGGGTATAGGGGTGTAGAGGTTTAGGCTTAGGGGTTTAGGGTTTCGGGTTTAGGATTTAGGGGTGTGAGGGCTTACTACCCGGGTTTCGACAAGGCTAGCGGCTAGCTATAATGGTTCTCCTAGGGACACTGGAAAGTTGACTTTGGGCTAGGGCCGAAACAACCAGAGGTTTAGGATCTGGGGTAAACGGTTTCAGGTTAAGGACTTAAAGGTTCAGGGCTCAGAATTTGGCGGGGTGAACCACCATCTAGGGATGCATCATAGAAGGTTCAGAAATCGAGTCTAGCGAGTAGATCCACTGCCGGGCAGCTTTTCCGCCGTCGCCAGGCATTCGGGCAGGGGCTCAGCGCCTCCTTCGACCGCAGCCTCATACATGTCCTGAAAAATATACGGTTCAGGGTGGGTTTTTAAGGGTTTAGGGTTGAAGGTTTAGGGTGCCGGAGTGATGTAGAGGCCTCAATCATCAGAATAGGGTTTTGGGGTATGTTATAGAATAAATATACTGGGTACATACATAAATACACATATACATATATGTGCATATGTTTGTATTTATATATTTGTATTTATACACACAACCGTACATACGTTCAAACAGACACACATGAATACATGCATACATGCATACGTACATTACATTACATTACACTACATTACAATAATACATACATACATACATACATACATACATACATACATACATACATAGATACATACATACATGGCGGTTTTCGAAAATTAGGGGTACCGTATCTTGGGGTCCTTATAATAAGGATCCTACTATTTAGGCTACTATACTAGGGTCCCCAATTCTCGGAAACTCCCACATACATACATACATACATAGATACATACATACATACATACATGCATACACACATACGTACATTACATTACATTGCAGTACAGTACAGTACATTACATACATACATACCTGCATGCATGCATGCTATCATACTCATGCATACCGACAGAGGAGGGGAGGAATTTAATTGCTTCTGACTTGCATTCAACCATTTTGGATACTAGCTACTCAGGTCTACTTGCTCATGTGTGACGTCTAAAGCCCCACTCACAACCCAAAAACCGCAAGACTCTAAATTGCTTGTCGATAAGAAAGTTTAAGTAAACTACCATAAGAGGGGTACGTAGAGATCCAATTAGTAGATTTAGGCAGACATACAGATAGACAGATCGATAGATAGATAGATACATAGAACGGCAGACAGATCGATAGCTCGATAGGTCGACCGATAGATAGTCTGATAGATAGATGGATAAATGGATATGTATGTATGTATGCTTCCACGGCGAGCTAAGTAGAAAATGCGGCGCTTTCCTCTTTGTCGCACAGTAGTTCCATTCACAAGATGCCGGCAAATCGGGTCCTGCAGCTCGGAGTGAAGCACTGGGTCGTCGAGGAGGTTCGCCAGCACTGTGATCTGGAAGCAGTTCACATCCTCACGGTCTTACGGCAAAGGGACTACCTAGACCCTATAAAGCCTAACTTTTGGGGGACTTATATAAGGAACACATAATAAGGAGCACTAAAAATTCAAGTTGATTTGGGCTTAAGGTTGGCTTTAGTGCAAGGCTTTGGGTTTGGTCTCAAAGGCACCATGATTTGGGGTGAGCGAAGACTCCAAGTACATTGAATAATACCTACTTTGCCCAGACCCCTTAAGGGAGGATCCAAAAAGTAGATCCCTTAATGGGGGTTCCTATAAAGTACCCTTGGTAGTATGGGGCCCCAAATTAGGGGATCACTTTCTGGAGTCCCCCAACAACAGTACCTACTGCCGGTGTTCCTAAGCCCTAAACCCCTGGTGTTCCTAAACCCTAAACCCTGGGTGTCTGATAATGTAGGAACCTGATTAAGAAACCTTGTGCCTTTATCAGGGTTCCTTATATGAATCCTACTATTTTGGTGTTATAGTCCCAGGGTTTCTTAATCAGGTTCCTACATTAGTCTGCATACTCAGAGGTCGGGGTTTGGGGGTTCCCTAAACCCTACCTGGACCCTACGGAACCTACCTTTTTAGGGCTCCTTATTATGATTTCCTTATATAAGTCCTTAAAAAGGTAGGTTACGTAGGGTTAAGGTAAACCCTAATACCAGACCTGGAGGCCTGAGAGAGACCCCAAAACCGTAAGCCACCCTAATTCATACGCGGGCCTTCAGAATCTACCTTCCCAAAAGCCTTCTGTCCGGTTTAGGGTTTAGGGTTTAGGGATTCATGGGCCTTCAGAATCAGCCTTTGGTTAGGAGAGATGTTCTTAATGATACAATGTATGTATATGTAGGGACCAAAATAGCATGTGTTCAGAATGCTTAAGCTTTAGGGCTTGGGGTTTGGGGTTTAGGACCCCAGCAAGCACTGGAACCTAAACCCTAAACCCAGAACCCTAAAACCATAAACCCTGAACCCTAAAACCCAAAACCCCAAACCCTAAATCCTACAACCCTAAACCCCAGACCCTGAACCCCAAAAAGGATCTGGAACTTGTCCACCGTCACCTCCGTGCATCCGAGCTGCATGGGCGGAGTCGCAGCTTCTGCCGACCTCTACCACCTGGGTTTAGGCTTTTAGGGTTTAGGTTTAGGGCGTTTTGGGGTTTAGCCGTTTGTTGTTTGAGGGCTCTTTTCCGTCTGCACGTGGGTACGACCTACGGAAGCGAGCAAGTTCGACTCCGGGGTTTAGGGTTCTAGGGATTGGGGTTTAAGGTTTAGGGTTTGAGGTTTAGGGTTTAGGATTTACGTAGGGTTTAGGGTTTGGGGTTTGGGGTTCAGGGATGTTCAGGGTTTAGGTAGCAAGGGCGTTGGTTTCGCATTGAGAAAAGGGATCCGAAAGGATAAATGAGGCGTGTGAGTTCCGGGCGCAAACTTCGTAGCCGCTGCAAGTATAGGGTTTACGGTTTAGGGTTTGACTGACTCAATGTAGTGTTTAAGGTTGAAGGTTTGGGCCGTACGTGTCGAGAACGCTAAACCCAGCTGGCCAGCTCCGCTTTCCAGGTAACAGCTTCTTAGCTTGAGGGTTCTGAAGCCCCTAAACAAGGAATATACGTTACATGATATTCAAGATCCCTGCATAGTTGAGGGTATAGTGCTTAATTAAGTGGTTTGGGGACCCGTTGGCACAGCGGCGCGCCTCCAGCATGGCAGCACGTGCGTTTGGCATCTCTGCTGTGGCGACTCCTCCCGGGCTCATAGGCTACGTTTTAAGGGTTGTTAAAGGAACCCCTATAGATCCCTTGAAGGACCCCTTTTAAAGGAATCCCCATAGAGCCCTTGAGGACTTTGGGCTTTTGGGTTTGCGGTTTTGGGCTTGAGGCTTTTTGTGCAGGGTTGAGGGAGGTTGGAGTTTTGCTTGGATGGTATCGCTGAGCCGTTGCGACTTGCAACTTGTAAGCAGGGCACTGAGAACGTCTAGATCTCGAAGCTCCAGCTCGCAATGCTTATGTACAGTTGCCTGCGACGAATACGTATCATATAATTACTCAGTACTGATACGAATACTGAGACTAAGACTAGTTAATACTAATACCAATACAAGTAATTTGGACCCAGAGATTGCCAGCTTCTTAAGGAGGCTAGTTACCTGCACTGGTATTCAGGATCCCTGTACACTTTAAGGCACATCGCTTGATTACGGCTTCCTCTGAAGGTTCCTTTAATGGGTGTTGGAGTTTCTGAACAGGTGGAGAGCCCAGGGCTGGGGGAAGGATGCGGTCGCAGCCTCCTGGTAACCATGCCGCAATTGTTCAAAAGCCCCTCGCTACAGGACATCGGATGACGTTGTAGGAGCCTGAACAATTACCCATATCATTCCTTTCGGTTCCTGAGCATCCTCTAACTATGCTAATTTGATCAGGGCACTTGTTTAAGGGTTGCTTTCAGTTCAGATCTGGTAACGATCTTCTGTCAAACCATGCTTGGCTTCAGCGCAACACATGTCACCCCAACTTCTTCCCCCTAGCCGTTAACCAGAACGGAACCCGATCTCAAAACCCTCATGTCACTACGCCCCAAACCGAAATCCAGACCAAAGTTGATCAAGCCTGAAGGTGACCCCCTGTAGCCGGGATCTCTACTTAAACGATCATGGGACTTAGTAACTAGGGTTATATTTAAGGTAACCATACTTATAACCCCAATTAAGGTACTTATAACCGTAACCTTACTTATTATGTCCCATGATCCTCCAAGTAGGCCGCAACACAGCACCAAGCCCTACCACCCCGAAACCCCGCTTTCATTGTCACGTTCACGGCTCATCTACCCACCTAGCATATACCTCGTCCATAAGCTCACTATCACTGTATCGAAAAAAGCCCGTATTTTGGGGCCCTGTGGTAAACCCAAACCTTAACCGCCTAAAGCCCTAAACCCTTATGATAAACCCTAAACCCTTATAAACCCACAATCCCCTAAAGCTCTCAGCCCTCTGGAAGCCGACCTGCGAGCTCCCGCAGCTTCTGGACGAAAGCATCCTCCAAGAGCTGAAAGTCTTCTCTAATGAAATGTAGGGGCCTTAATAATTAGAATAGGGTTCCTTTAAAGGGGTCTATAAGGGCTATTACTATACGGACTATTATAAGGATGTAATTATCTTAAGGTTCCTGCCAGGGCCCCCCAAGGGCCTGTTACTAGAGTCCTTATGTCTCTTAATGTTGGGGGGTCTAGGTGTGGTCCTTAATCTTAAGGTTTTTGTGGTCCTAAGGGTCCTAAGTGCCTATTTTATTATATGGGAGACCTATTCCGGCACCAGGCACGGCTTATCGTTGAGGATTAAGCATCGAAGCGGACCGAAGCGCTGCATGACAACAAAGTCTTGAGCAACATCGTGGCCATTGGGACCCTGTCTTGAAGTACGAACCCTAAGGAACTGTATTAGCAAAAACGTTAGCAGCCTGAAGTCATGCTTTTGAGGTTTTGGTGCATCGACACGCAGCTTGTATCCCCGGAAACCTATCTAATCCCCAGACCTACCCCTTGCCGTCTATAACGGCCCCTTAACCCGAACACCCTAAACCTTAAACTCTGAGACATCCGAAAGCCCTAAACCCTAAACCAACTAAGTCCCACACGCATGAGGCTTTGGACTTTGGCACGATGCAAAGCTCTCACTGTGCTCGCAAAATTCTGTCTGGTGCTTAGTAGGGAATGGGGGAATGGATCCCTATAGTAGTCGCTATATAATCCCCAATCATAGTTGCCATAACCCATTCCCCCATTCCCTACTAAGCACGAGGGAGAATTTCACAGTGTGATAAAGTCCGGGTCAGGGATTTTGCTCTAAAACCCCCCACACCAGGGAGCCCGACACAATAAACCCTAAACCCTACTTAAAGGATCATGGGACTTAGTAACTAGGGTTCCTTAAAGGGCTCCTTTAAAGGGATCTATAGGGGTTCTATTAAAGAGGGGGTTTTAGGGTCTACTTAAAGGATCATGGGACGTAGTAACTAGGGTTATAGTTAGGGTAATTCTACTTATAACCCCGATTAAGGTACTTATAACCTTACTTACTAAGTCCCATGATCCCCCAAGCAGACTTTAAACCCTAAGCCACCTATAGATCCCTTATTATAGAACCCTTTAAGGAGCCCCTAAGGAACCCTTAAGTTACTAAGTCCCATGATCCTCCAAGTAAACCCTTTGGGCTTCTAGGGCTGGGGGTGATTGCGTTTACGGCTCCAGGAGCGTTTCTTGGGTTTGGGTTTGGGGTTTAGGGTTTAGGGTTGAGGGTCCCAAACGCGAAGTTCGCGCCCCAGTGCCTTCTTACGGGTTTAGGGTTTGCCTTAACCTACTAAAATGTACTGTTCGTAAGGTTTACAACAAGAACCTACATAAAAGTATGTTTTGGTAGTTTAAGGTAGGGTTGCATAAAATGTCCTTCTCCCGCTTCTCGTGGGCTGCGGAGAGGTCCGTGAAGAGCGTCTGCCGATCGTTTGGCATCGCATTCACCTCTGCAGCTCGAGGTAACAAAAAGGGGCCTTCATACTTGAAACATGACTCACTGCTGGTATATTGATACACAATGAAACAATGCTACTAGCCACTATAGTAGGATGTAGCGATAGCTGTAACGGGCTATATTTATATTAATATGAGGGGACTTTAGTATGCCTGGATTGCAAGTCGTGTCACAAAACTTGTAATGACTCATAGCTTCTCAGGATGTCAATCTCACTTGCGCAGTGCCGAAAGTTCCAAACTCCAAGGGTTTAGGGTTTAGGGGTTTAGGGGTTAGGGGTTTAGGGTTTAGGGGCCGAGAACACCAACGCCCCTTGTCTGCTCAATGTCCCACATCCGGAAAGCNCCCCCCCCCCCAATACACCACAATTATACCCGAAACGCTGAGGGAAAAGCCGGCCTGCTCCGTCAGCTTCACCACCAAACCTTGTGCAAGTCCCAAACCCTAAACCCTAAACCGCTTAGATTTTATGGTACGGATCCCGGGGTTTGGGAGCTTGGGAGTTCGGGGTTTCTATAAGTATGTGGTTTAGGGTTTAGGGTTTAGGGTATGTGTACTACTTCAGGATTGTTCCCGTGATTTAGGGTCAAGGGTTCCGGGGTTTTAAGGTGTAGGGTTCTCGCGATTTAAGGTTCAAGGGTTCGGTGGTTAAGGGTGCAGGGGGTGGGGTTCGGCTGCCTGGTGCCTTACTTTTTCGATGACGGATACTTTGGCTTCAGTCCTGCGGCTCGCGGATTTCAGGCTTTGGTGAGGTTGGGGCATTCTTAGATGCTACACTTGGTTTCAGAAATAAGGAGACATTGCTAGAATGGCAGGGGAAGAAGGCACCACCACCCTAAACCCTAAACCCTAAACCCTGTAAGCCCTAAACCCTGAACCCTAAACCTCACCAAGCCCCTTGAAAGAACACGATCGTGACCAACGTCTGGCATCGATGTGGCGCAACGAAAATCAGCAGGTGTCAACTTTGCAGCAAAGCCAGCAAAGCAGGCGTGGCTGCCGGAACGGCCGTATGCAAAACAGAGAAACCACAGAGCGCTTGTTAATTTTGTGCAGCTGGGGAAACAGCGAGACAAGATCAGCGGAAATAGTCTATGTGACAATTTGGGCAGAATTTTGCCATCTGAACAGGGATGCCAACGACCCAGTCCCAACACACCATCGCTAGTAAAAGACAGGGAACGATCGGCTGCTTCGGCTGAAATGCCCCACAGATCCTCGATCGAGCTTTCAGTGCTGCCGCCGCCGCCGGCGTCTGTCGTGCCTCTGGATCAATGTCATGACACTGAGTGGGAAACAGACGACTGTGGCAGCGTGGTTCTACTGTGGCCGATACATGTACCACCGGGCTTGCCACCAATGTGACTGCTGCAGCTGCAGTGATGCGGGGGGACGACGATGAGATGACCCGATCGGGACGATGATCAAGTTAAGCATTTACTGCTTCAGCTTTGGGTGGTTCATGCCACACTCTTCTTCACAACAACCTATTAAATATAATGACATCGACCGTCACTGTACCCCTACGTGTGTACCGTGCACCTGCTGATCTGTGTGTGCATGTCGCAACTTGACTTTGATCTAGCTCCGTACCCTAGTATTGCGTCATGCTTGCTTCTGGCGTCAACAATGCTTCTGCAGGTGTTCTCAGTCCTGCTGCCTTGATCCTGCACCTTTGCTTTCCTATTCGCGCCGCGATGTCACCATGTCTTGGCATCATACATCCGTGCCTACGTATGCTTTAGATCATTGTTGCATCGAACCTGCAAGTTTAGGCCCATACAGCATCCCAAGCTCCGATTCATAAGCCCTAGAGCCCCGAAGGGCCTGCATCGGCTGATGGGCTGGTCGGGCTAGCAGGTTCCTTCAGTTTTGTTTCCAGTTTGGAGTCTGGGTTTCCATATGGTTTGAGAATTGGAGAGGTTGCAGGGTCTAGGGCAGATCTCGGAAAAAAAAAAGGCGCAACGACGATAATGCAGACAGTAATAGCAGTAGTGCAGCGGCAGTGGTACTTGTAAGTCGTCGTCGTCGCCGTCGTCGCAGTAGTAGCAGTAGCAGTAGCAGTGGCAGTGGCAGTGGCAGTGGCAGTGGCAGTGGCANCAGTAGTAGCAGTAGCAGTAGCAGTGGCAGTGGCAGCGGCAGTAGCAGCAGCAGCAGCAGCAGCAGTAGCACTAGCAGTAGCAGCAGCAGCAGCAGTAGCATTAGCAGTAGGCGGAGTAGTAGTAGTAGTAGTCGTCGTAGTATAGTACTGGTAGCGGTCGGAGCGACAGCGGCAACCTCACTGGCAGCGGTTGGCTTCCTCGTCACTGGTCACGAGGCACCATCAGCATCAGCATCGGCACCACGAGCATCACAAGCAGATCAGCATCAGCATGACATTCAACACCACCATCACCATCACCGTACGGACAATACCTAACTTCAACAATAGACGACAACGGCAGCATCGTCAGCCACACCAGGACAACAACACGAAGACAAAGGCAGACTCAGGCGGTTTGAGTTATGGGTTTGGGGATTTATGATGTAGTTTAAGGTTTGGGGGATGCAATTTGAAAGCTTGCGGTTGCATGCTGGAACCCACGGATTGTCCTCCGGAGTATCGTCAGTGGTTCCGGCGTCCACGGTAGGGTTTGGAGCGGCACCATGTTCCTGGCGGTTGCAAGGGCTTGATGCAAGCTGCTCAGTCACACACGGATGCAAGAAATACGCAACATCGAGTGGTGCATAAAGGCCCTGCCCCTATCCATGCTCACCTCCGTCAATCTGTCTCAATGGACCTCGCTACATATCTACCTCTATGTGTGGAAGGGCATTTACAAATTCAGGTTGCTGATAACCTACGTCTTGGACGCCAAGCATTTGCACAAGCATATGTGAGTCTGACTAGCTTGATTACAGTTGCACAAGCATAGAGTCTGATTGGCTTGGTTAAGTGAACAGAACCGCAGCATAGGCGTTGACAAGTTTGCATGGTTAAGGATGTGATCCACTACGAAGTAAAATGGCATGAGACACAGTAAACATCGTGGTAGCCTTCACCCTAAAACCCAAACCCAAGCACAGCAAGAAATAGTGATACTAGCCTGCGGGATCCGTGTCAAAGATTTACGGAACCCGTCACCTATCACTATGCTTGCATGTCTGCGTTCTTCGACCTATGGATTCGGATGCCGAGATTTCAAAGTCTGAGCTTCGACTTAGCCTCAAGCCCGACACCTGCAGGCTCTATCTGCCTCTCCCGGCAGCTCGCTGCCCGTTGCAATGGCACCCAAACGCAGCAGTTGAACGATGTCCTCCGCATGGCCGCACCCACTGTGAAGACCAAACAAAAAGCAGCGGCGGGTGGAGAGGGTGTGAACTCACTGAGACGGTGATCTTATGCAACCACACCCAAAACGAACAATAAAACAAGACGGACGTCGCATAATTGTCATCAACACCGGCAACAACAGGAAACAACAGCTTTCATCGGCAGCCGTCGCTTCCATCAGTCCGTCATGAGTTTATGCTAGCATGAAAGAGACAAAACTGAAACATGAAGGACAGTTTAGCGCAGAGTAATTGATTGGAGACTCCATCACTCAGCATAGTCAGCTGTACATGTGCTTCAACAGGGATTACCAACGCAAACGAGGCGCAGAACGATAGTAGCAAGACAGCTTCTCGTGAAAGGCGGCCAATTAATCGGGGACCCATTGATATTGTAGGGGCCTTAATAATTAGAATAGGGTTTTTGGGGGGTACACTATTAAATAATTAGTGTAAATATGAAAGGAAACCTTATAAGGAACAATATTGGTAATATTTTAGACTTCTACAGGAGGTGGGGTGTTGTACGCTGGCTTCACAGTTCCAGCCTGGCTGGAATACTACGTTCTAGGCCAGCATTTGCAACTACTAAGCCTCATGCCTTCGTGGTGGCACGGCATACATCGGCACTTGCATGTAGAGCTTCTGCGGTGAAAGCCATTATGCGCCCAAAGCTGCAAGCTGAACGCCAAAGGCACGTCAACACCACGCCCAGAACCTTCGTACTTGTCCAACTTACGTGTGCAAACCTTGTGTAAGCCCTACACCCTAAATCGATACTCTGCAACGTCCTGGCTGCTCACGTTGCCCTGGCCCGATGAGTCTGCGGCGATGAACAGCTTGCGGATATCTTCCGCTGAGAAAGCACCTCTCAATCTTACCCTAAAGCCCGAAAGTGTGAGGGCCACTCTAGGCCACCACGGCTTCGGGCGTTAGGGCGCTAGTGTTTCAGGGTTTACAGGGTTCATGGCTGTAAGTTTTTGGGGTTTAGAGCTCCCAGCTATGACAGACTGATCTGTTCGAAGCCTCCCTAATTAAACCCTAAAGTCCACCCTTTGAGGCCGAAATCGCCAGATCCAAAAGCTGAGAAAAAAACATAAGTGAGCACACCGAACTCAACTGAAGCCTGGAGTGGGACATGGATAGTTCTCTAAATGAGAGTCCTTTCTTAGGTCCCCAAAACAATATAAAGACCCTAAACTGGGTCCTAAGTCAGAGAACTACCCATATGCGGAGGTATTGTTTTCAGGTTGAATTTGCTAGTTTACAGGCTCAACTTAGGATTACAATCAAGCTAAAGTTTTTGGGGATGGGTGTCTAAATCTGTTCACGCCCGGTGGACAAAATCAGCATTCAGCCCGCACATGCAAGTCCCACCGGCTGCTGCCAACCTGAAGCACATCTTAAACCGCTGCACTACACTGCGACTCGATCTATTATGCTAGTAACGTTGGGATTCAGAGAGCATACTTGCCGTCCCCTCGTTACACTAGACTGGATGCCTGAGTTGCCGTCCCTACTTGTCTACGACTCCGGCCTTTGAAGATCTTCTTCATAGACCGCTGGAACTCTTCATGCTGGATGACTCCTGGGTCGGAATGCATGAGCTGAAACCCTTCGAAAGGAAAAGTAGGGCTAATTCTTTAGGAGGCCTGGATCACGGTTTGGCGATCCGGGCACACGGCTTCTGGATTCCCCAAAGTAAGTAATGTTTGCAAAATTGCAGCTTCAGGGATACACCAAGCCGGCGCAAGTGAGATGCAAAGGTGCCATGCGTAGGTGTTATCTAATAGCAGTTGATTCACACCTGATCTCAACGAGTCCCAACGATAGAACGGAGAAGACTGAACCACACACTCGCAGTCTCACGTCACCAGCTCAGAGTGCCTGAATCTTACACGACTCCACGAGTATCGTTCAATGCCTCCCCAAATTTACGGTTTGTTCAATGTACGGTTCTTAGTTGCTGAATTAATAAGCCCCAAAAAATGCGCACTTTCAGTTCTATAGTGGGTAAGGTAATAATATCCCAAAAAGTGGAAAGTGTATCCACTCAGCTACTAAGGGTTGAGGGTGCAGGATGAAGGGCTCTTAACTCAAACATGCTGTGCATCACAGCACGTTCTAAGCAAACATCCAAGACCCAAGAAGCCTTGCCCATGGCTCTGCACCGCCCTGATACAGGGGCCTCAATTATTGGAATAGTATTCCATTTTAGTACAATATACCCCCGAAGCCCTACTCTTCTTACTAAGGGCTCTGTGTTAAACCTTGATGCCCAGGTGCCGTCACCGTTGACATCCAGCACTTTGAAAAAGTCCCCGGTGCTTTTGAAGCGTGCCGACATCAAGCCAAACCTTACTTTCCGTGGTTTCAGGTCCGGTTTCATGCAAGGGTTTAGGGTTTAGGGGTCAGTTCGCGCTTCGCAGCTTTGTGGGTGAAAGCTTCGGCTTAGAGAATTAGGGTTGGGGGCTTTGGACTTGGGAATTCAGGGGTTGGAGCCAGTTGTACTCGGCGTTCGATTCGAGAGTCTCTTGGTGAATTGGAGATTCAGCCTCTCGGCTTCGTGGTTCCAGCAAGTTGCTGTGCGGTTTGGTGGAGGGTTTAGGGTTTAGGGTTTTAGGGTTTTAGGGCTTTAGGGTTTTAGGAGTTTAGGGTTTAGGGTTTAGGGTTGGCAGCAGCCGCTTCTGTTTCTGGAAGGCCTTCCCTAGAGGCCCTAAGCCCCAGCCGATGCCAAGGGACAAGACACAAACACACAGCGACAGAAGCTGTGCCAACATTCGATAGATTGCCGGGTCGTACAACCGGACGAACCTGAAGTTTCCATAAAGACACATATGGGTGGTTGTCAAAATTAGCGTCCCTTTCTGGGCACCTTAAATATTAGGTGCCGTACTATAATAAGGACCCAAAAAGAGGACCATAATTTTGACAACCACCCATATACGGCCCAATGTTGAGGAGTTAGTCTTTTGTTTGGTGCTGAGTGGGCAAGGGCCTACATCGGGACTCCACTGAAGCAAACCCTCAATCCTAGGCCCTAAACCCATATACCCTGAAACCCCGAAAGCCCAAAAATCCCTAAACCCCAAGCCCCTAAACCCCGAAAGCCCCAAATACCCTAAAACCCGAAAGCCCCAAGAACCCTACAACCCTAAATCCCTAAACCCCGAAAGCCCTAAAAACCCTAAAACCCTAAACCCTCAAAGCTAAATCGTGACCATTCCAGGCCCAGAGCTTCCGTAGATTCTGCTCTGGAGCCTGCCTCGCTCTCTTTACATCCGCAGCCCAAAGCCCTAAACCAATAGTGCTCCTTTTTAGGGTTCCTGTAGAGGGGTCTAAAAGGGCTACTACAGGGGCCATTATAAGGATGTAAGTAATCTTAAGCTTCCTGCCAGGACCCCCAAATCCCCTCTAGTAGACTCCATATGGCCCTTAGTTCCGGGTATTTTTTTTTTTTGGGGGGGGGGGTACAGCATATTATAGGGTAGTTGGAGGATCTAGGCAGAAGGTAGCCTAGCCTAGTCCTATGCTTTGAGCAGGCAGAAGTCGTGATGGCTGACACTGACTGACGAATGTCCGACCGAGCCCTGAAACGTAAAACCTCAAACTCAAACGTCACAAGGAAACGCTACGGTTTAGGGTTTAGGGTTTTTTTTAGGGTCGAACAGGCTTTTCTAGCCCACACAACCCATCGAGCAACTTTGTAGAAACCTGGAGCTCAGATCCAGGCAAATTTTGCGCCAAGCGCTCGCGTTCTTCAAGCTTCGCGCTGTCGCCGCGAACGATCTCACCTCAAGGGTTTCTTGGGTTTTTTGAATCCTTATAGAGTTTTAGGGGATTTTGTGATTGTTAGGTGTCTGCATATGCATATGTCTATATATATATATATATTATATATATATATGTATACATATGTCATGCTTGCATACATACATACATACATACATATATATATATGTATGTATGTACATATGTGCAAGATGTTTGTTTTCTGTGGGGTGGGGTAATTAAGCTTAGGGTTTGTGAAGGTTTAGGGTCAATCGTGTTTGGACTTGAAGGTCTCATAATTGGTGGGTACCCAGTGTGGACCGACGATCCATCACAGCTCCCTTTCTGCTGATGGTGGACTTTACTTGAAGGTTCATGCCCAGTCTGTGAAAAGGTTGGTAATAGAGGTGCTTTAATGATTAGAATAGGGTTTTGGGCCCCATTATACTATAACTTATAACCTATAACCACCAAAATAGTATAGGTAATTATGAAGGCCCCTGTATTAAAAGGCTTTATATGGGAAATTGAAGTGGCTCTGGTCCACAGGCGGTCAAACCTTGGATCTAAACTTACACGCAGCTCGCTTGGGGATGGGAGTAATTGTAGAGGCCGTAATTAGATTCATAACTTGTTACCTACCGCCAGTTGCAACTTTTATCTTAAGACCCTGTTTTCCACGAAGCTTTGTAACGGATGAACTAAGGAGAACAAGCATTTCTTCATTACGGTGTACAAAGCATAGAAGATGAATTTTCCTCAACGAATTGGAAGCTTTGTTCTCTCTGAATTCCCCGTCGAGTTTCCCAGGCTATAGCAGGGGCATGCCCTGTTGGCCCATGACTTGGTACTACATGTACCTCACTAACGATCACTGCATATCAAAAACTTTGTGCTGCTCGCCATGTTACATCGTAACAAACGATTAATCTGCTTCTGAGAATCGACATTCCTACTCTAGACACTGCGTGTACGGTTCCTACACATGATCAGGACTCCTACCATAAAACGACTCCAATTGCCAAGTTGATGCCGAAGACATTCCATCTGGGTGATTTTCTTCTTCGGTAATTAGTTCACATAAACCTGTCGTCATTGCACTACCAGAGTCTGAAGCAACGACAATAGCACATGTATCAACAAGCACACTTCTTCCCAACAGAGAGCGATTTCTTAATCAGCGCACGGCATTATCTAAATTCCAACCCTTCGGGTTCGTTTTTGGACCCCTCCTGAAAGTCAACCTCAAACGGACTCCAACTCACAGAACCATCTACATGCAAACAGGATGCCCAAGGGAGTGTCCCTCCATGCGCAGGCTTCCCGACGTCGCGCGGTCAGCACGGTCCTTGCCAAGGGCTAAGCGATGCCGAATTGATCAAAACCTGCACCGCCCTAAATCCTAAAGCCCAAACCCGTAAACCCCAAACCACACTACTACAGCCTGACCACCCTATTCATCACACCAAGAGCTCTATACCACGGTTCTCATTGAGACATGCAATAGGGAGCACACTACCAAAGGGGATGCGAAGCCCTATACCAATATAAAATTGAGGGCCCGAAAGCCCGAACCCCGAACTCTCAACCTCAATCATAACTCGGAGGATCGACCGACTTAGCACTCTAGTAGGATTACGGAGCTCAAACCCTGCTTGAAACTTCCCACGGGTGTTCAGTTCATGGACCCCGAATCCCAAACTTCCCCAAACGTCTCGTAGAAGAGGTGTAGCGGGAATCTTCAAAAATGCAAGTACTACTTGTTCAAGCCCCTATATATAGCAAAATGCTATTCCCCAAGGCTCCCTGTTACAGGTATACTCTAAAAGCCTCCGAAACCCGTCTACATATCCAGACCCCTGAGACGTGCGCCTTGCCGATGGCATCTTGCGACAAACCTTGTACCGACCCTTACAAAGCCCTTCTAAGCCCTATAAACCCGACAACTTCTAAAGACCTTTTATGAAACCTTCTTATGAAACCTTGAACAAACCCTTATGAACAGACACCCTAAAACCTGAGTGTAAGAATACCAAAACTCTAGAAGAGAACGTTATTAACAAAGACGAAACCCACATAAACCCTAAAACCCTAAACCTAAACCCGAAACCCTAAACCCTAGGGTTTAAAGCCCCAAACCCTACAACCCCTAAAACCCTAACCCCTAAACCCCCAAACCCTAAATCCCTAAAGCCCTAAAGCCCTAAAAGCACTAAACTCCCCTAAACCCTAAAACCCCAATCCCTAAACCCTAAAGCACAAAAACCCCAAAACCTTAAAATCCCTAAAACCCTTAAACCCTAAAACCCTTAAGCCCTAAAGCCCTAAAATCCCTGAACCCTAAAGCCAAACCCTAAAACCCTAGAAGCCTAAAACTCAACGCATCTGCAGCTGCGCTTCTCCACGAAGTGCTGGCGCTGCTTCGGGGCGGAGCCTCCCGATTCGATGGCTTTCACCGTACCTCCGCCAAGGGTTTGAGGGCTCCTTTGGTTCCTTAAAAAAGGGGCAGGATAGGGGTTTGGGGTTTATGGCTAAGGGTTTAAGGGTTCCTTTAAAGGGTAGTATGCGGATGCCTTTAAAGGGTAGTATGAAGGTTCCTTTCAAGGATGGTATGGGGGATTCCTTTATGCGGCAGTAAAAGGGTTAAGAGGTTCCTGTAAAAAGGTAGTATGGGGGGTTAGGACAGGGGTTTTAGGGTTTAAGGTTGAGGGTTTAGGGTTACGGTTCTATAGGGTTTCGTGTTAAAAGGCTTTAGGGGCTCCTGCTATAGAGCCCTACAGGCGTTGCGGTTCTATAGGTTCCGCTGAGGGCAGAGAGGGTTTACAGTTTAGGGTTGAGGGTTCAGGGTTTAACGTTTAGGGTTTAGGGCTTCCCAGCACCCCCCAAGTACCCTTTAATAGAGCCCTTATGGTCCTTAATAGTGGGTATTTAGGGTATATTAAAGGGTAGTTGGGGGGTCTAGGTAGACTTGAGAATTTAGGATTTAGGTTTGAGGCTTGAGGGTTTAGGGTTGCGCTTAGGGTTGAGGCTTGCAGTTCTGCGGATTCCTTTTTTAAGGGTTCGATGGAGGGCTCTGCAAAGGTTATTCTGCTATAGTTACCCTACTTATAAGGGAGTTTCCGAAAATAGGGGACCCCAAAAAAGAACCCTAAGTAGTAGGATCCTTATTATAAGGACCCCAAAATAAGGTACCCCTAATTTTTGGGAAACTCCCATAACCCTACTAACTAAGTCCGTGATCATTTAAGCGCAGGCTTGAGGTTCGAAGATTCTTGCTGAAGCATTCCTTCAGAGGGCTCTGTAAGGGTTACTGCAAGGGCTACTATAAGGGTATAGGTTTTTAGAGGGTTCCTGTAAAGAGATACTATAAGCGTTGGGGAGGTTAGCGTTTGGGATTTAGGGCTATTTGGGTTTAGGTTGTGGGGCTTAGGGTTTAGAATGAAGGGGTTCTTATGGTTGAAGATGCTTTGATAACTCGAATAGGATTGTGCTTGGAAGGTTTCAATAAGGGATCTGATAAAGGTTACTCTATGTTGAGGGTTTCGCAATACCTCGAGTCTTAGTGCCAGGGGGTTTAGGGCTTGTTGATGGGGTTTCCATTACAGTTACAGGCTATAAGCTACAGGGCTTCGGGTTTAGGGTTTGGGGGTGCATGGATTTTTTGAGGGTTTGCGATAAAGGTGTCTATGAGGGTTTCTACAACAGTTAAAGTTAAAGGTTAATTTGAGGATAGGCCCTGAGCTACGGAACGCCAATGGCGCACCCCGCGGGCTACCGCATCGCCAGCCAAGACATTCCGTGCTTTTGTGCAAACTGGTACTTGTCCACAGAGCAATCCCAACGACTTGCGTTTTCAAGGCTGTCAGATACTGTCAGCATTGCGGACTTGCACAACACTGCTGTCGCCACAGGCACGAGCACTCCAGGTCAAGATTGCACATTCTTCAGCTGGACATCCCACTCCGCGAAAATTTCCGAAGATGCCCAGAGGAAACCCAAACCCTTAACCCCAAATCCGAAAACCTAAACCAGAGCCCTACACCCTAAACCGCCAGAGCTCTAAGCTTTCTTGTCTGCAGCCACATTGCTGGTCACCTCTTCCGGCCTTCAGGCGAAGAAGGATAGAATAAAACGGTAAGAGTCTATGCACCCGTAAAACAGTCTTTCAGTCTGGTCGGTGTTATAGGGTTTATATAGGGTTTAAGGGTTTAGGTCTTTGGGGCCCATTATAGGGGTTGCCATAGGATTTTGAGAGGTTCCTACATCCGTTCTTGCACATGCCAACGCCCTCGGCGACAAAGTTTATTCTGGAGGATGTAACGCGCACAAGACTGAGGGTGACTTGAACAGATATGAAGAGTAAGACGACTCAAGTGACGATGGCGACCATAATCACAATTGCAATCATGAGCTGGGCGTGCTGGTACTAATGATGACGGCGATGATAACGAATAACAACTATCAAGGTAGTTTGGCGACGAACAGCGTCACGATCGTGATGGTGGTGTCGATACAAATAGTCGGTGTCCTAGTCGTCGTCGTTATCGTCGTCGTCGTTATCGTCGTAGTCGTTGTCGTCGTCTTCGCGATCGGCACGTCGGGTGCAGCAGTTGCACTTGCAAGGGGTTGGGGCATCCGAGACCGACTTTCACATTATATGCCTGGGCTTCACATCGCGAAGCTTCTCCTTGGCTCAAACCCGCAGCCTTCTCGGGCTGATGGAACGACTTACATCTTAAAAGCGCCTGGGACATCCTGTCGAGGTTGCATATGATTGGGAGTTTTGCTTCTAAGTCAGTGGTGAGTGTTACTTTTACGATGCAGAAGAAAGGCTTCGGCAACCTTTCAGCAGGCCTGATCCGCGTTCGGAAAACCCTTGCTTATTTCTTTGAAGAGATGCAAGGCCTGGAAACCTTCCTAAGTTTCTAGTGCAATGTTATGTAGTAGTAATGGAATGTAATGTAGTGTGATATAATGGAACGTGAAGTAATCTGTTCTAATTCTAAAACAAGTGAGATACTTTCGACTCGAAACATGGATGCCAACAGCAGCAGCCAGGCAACAAAAAGACTCCTCATTCCCCCATAATGTGGAACCTGATTAAGAAACCTTGGGCCTTTATTAGGGTTCCTTATATGAATCCTACTATTTTGGGATTATGGGCCCAGGGTTTCTTAATCAGGTTCCTACATTACCCTGAGCCCACATTCAGCCCTCAACCCAAGCCACAAACCCCGCTCAACCCGAGACCCTAAACCCTAAAATCAACCCCGTCCTCGCCTGAAGTCCAACTCGCAGTTGAAGAAGCGGAGCAGCAATCGCGCCGCCTCCAGCCTGAGTGCCTGGCCAAAACCCATGCCAGAGCTTCAACAAAAAGGTGACTCTGGGGTTAAACAGGGCTTTAAGGCTTTATAGGGAGTTGCAGAGCATTATACGGCTTTTGTAAGGCTTACTTGAAGAATCGCGAGACTTCGTAAGTAGGGTTAGAAGTAAGGTTACTATAGTTGTGATTATTCATAACCCCAATTCAGCAGCTATAACCCGACTCACCAACGTCTCTGATCCCTCAAGTAGGGTAAAGTCACCGGGGCTCGGGCAGCTTGAAAAGCCCAACCCAGCCCCCGGGAGGAGTAAAAAGTAGGTCCCCCAGTTTGGGAGCCTCCGCTCTACTAAGGTTACTAAAAGCTACTCTATAGAAACCCCCCCATTACGGGATGCACTTTTTGGATCCTCCCAGTTTGTATGGAAGGAGCTTAGGGTGCGATGGGTGTTCGCTTGGTCGGGCTTTCGGGCTTTAAGGGAACCCTGAAAATGCACCCTAAACCCTAAACCCTAAACCATGAACCCATGGCCGAAAGTCGTAAACAGACCCGAACGACAACAGAATATCCGTACAGTCATGGACCCTATAACCCCCAAATGCCATCAACCCATCAAAAGCAAGCATCGACCCTCAACCCCCCCAAACTGCCATCGACCCACCAAAGGCAAGCCTTCAGAACACCGGATTCTGGTGATCCGTAGCTGCCTTCGCCGCTGAGCCTCAGCGGCGAAAAGAGGGTCTTAGGCCTGCAAAAAATAGGAAAGACTCTTGCAATCATGACCACTGTTGAGACGATTGGTCCTACGAGTCGTATCCTAAGCCTCAAGTTTATGTGCTTAAGGTTTCGGGTTCATGGCCTGGGAGTTAAAGATTCTGGCTCTCGGTTTATGGGAAACGGTCAAGCAGGGATGTGAAAACTCTTCGGGGCTGGCACGAGCGAACTTCGTTATGCAAAACAAAGCAAACGAATCAGGGCAAACGCCGGCTTCACTCTGTTGGTACAACCTTGTCCAGACAGGTACAAACTACATATGTGCATAAACACATGGGTGGTTATTTAAATTAAGGTTCATCTTTGGGTATCCAAAAGTAGGGGCACACTATTACACAAAGGACCCTACAAAGGACCCTAATCTAGAGAACCACCCACATATCTAAATCGCATTGCTGAATAGTGTGGTCCGAGACCTGAACTCCAACTGGAAGCTTCTACAAGGAAACATCCTCGAGCTCGTTTTGCCTACTTGTACCGAAGCCAGAATAAGAGCTAGTAGCCATAACACGTCTTTTCAATGCACGCGGAGCCGAGCAGGATTCCGCCGACGTTAACCTGAAACCTAAATAAGGATTCTGAGCTGCGGACAAATTCTGCGATGACTCTGGAACTTTCTTGGATCCTCCAGAGTTTTCGGGGCTTAGAGTGTAGGGTTTAGGTTTTGGGCTCTGGGTTGGCAGTTGGGCAGGAACTGTCGAGGCCGAACAAGGGGGCTCATGGCTAACACGTGCTACTTCTTTGGTTGTGGTTGCTTGAAGAAGCATCGGTTTCCTCAGTCTGCTCCGCATCAGTGCTTCGCGCTGCCCTTTTGTCTTATTCTGCACTAATTTGTTCTTAGCCTTCCGGTAACCGTTGCGATAATTGCTAGCACTATCACTGTCAGTGTGAATGCTGTTGGCAGTTCTACTAGGCATTTGTACTAATACATTTCACGACAAAGACATCTAATTAAATGTCGGAAACAGCCGCACTGTCTGGCTTCTGGCTGTTTTAACTATGCTTCATCTGAGGCCTTCAGGCTCAAGCTAGATGCCCCAACTACCCTCTATTACACCCCAAATACCCACTATAAGGGCTCTGTGAACGGGCCCTTTGGGGGGTGACAACACCAGTGTTACAGGCATACTGCTTCAAGAGATGCTTATGGCTACAGTTTCGCAGCACCGGTCGACGAAACCTAAGCTCTGAACCCTAAACCCTGAACTCGAAACCCTGAACCCTGAACCCCGAAACCCTAAACCCAAAACCCTAAACCCCAAAGCCCTAAACTTTAAACCCGCCTGAGCTGACCCAGAGTGAAGCCGTCTGAAGGTGCTCGCTGCTGAGATGGCTTGCACGCCGGAGAGCAGCCGCCTGCGGGGAGGAAGTCACCGGTTTTAGGGTTCAGGATTCAGAGTTTCGGGTTTTGGTTTCGGGGCCCACTTGGAGGTTCATGGGTAGTTATATGTGGGGTTATATGTCCTGCAATATGGATTATAATTATGGTCGCCCTACTTGTAACCCCACTCAAAACTACCCATGAACTTCCAAGCAGGGTTCTTACTCCAGACGGCTGGCATCTGAAACAGCGAGACAACCCAACATGTCTGTGTACTCCTGTTCTAACCTGCCGGAATTGGTCCCTGTCGTAGACCTTATAGAACCCTTTGAAAGGAACCCTTACAAGGACTATATACTTAAAGGATCATGGGACTTAGTAACTAGGGTTATAATTAGGGTAACTATACTTATAACCCCAAGTAAGATACTTATAACCTTACTTACTAAGTCCCATGATCCTCCAAGTAGTCTGCCTTCCAAAGCCGACCAACTGCATCTTTTTGCTCACATTTGGACCATGCTCGGATCTCGTTAGGGATCCGGGGTCCACGTGGAGTTTCACAGACACCGCACGATTCAAGTTCTACAGCTGCACATACACAAATGACTACTTCACACAACATCAACTGCTAGCTGCATTTCAAACCAGAGTGATAACTCAGCACAAACTTAGAACACCTTGTGCTCTTTTTTCGTCCCTTCTTGCGCAACAAAAGGACGGTGCTCAAATCTAGGCCTGCAGAGCCCGGCGGGGATGTAAACCTTTGACCGGGACCCCACGCCTGAAACTCCAGGCACGGAGACCCGAACTGCGGTTTAGGCATAAATTACAGCCTAGGGTGTCGCGAACGCCCGCTAATATCACAAATCCCGAACCCACACCGACAATGCAAACTATCCGAACTATCCTGCAAAAACAACAGCTGCAATATCCTCAAAGCCCTCAAGCCCTAGCCAGTTGCAAAAAAAACGCACCTTACTTGTACAGTATCCTAGAAAACCGAAAGCATTTAATACGCCAAAACGGTTTAAAAAGGCTAGGTAACTACACCCTCCTACTAGCCTCTGCCATGGACACAGCGATGGTCTTCGTGCCGCTGGAGTGAGGAAGCCTGATCTTTCAGATTTCAGCTAGACGGGTACTACTAGGGTTTATGGCTTTGGGCTTAGGGATCCTTGAGGGTTTAGGGCTAAGGGTTAAAGGCAATTAAATGCAGCAATAGAATTGACATGCAAAAGCAAATTCGGCGAACACCAGGCTATGTCCTCAACCAGAATGACAAATGCAGCAACAGAAACAAGCGACACGAATAGTCAGAACCACAGCAAAGTTCCATTTTTGATATTTTTGAACCCAGAAGGTTGCGGGGAAGAGACGTTGGCGCGCAAGGGGCTTTGTGGGGTCATGTCAAGCCTGAATGCTTCCTCATACTACTCCTTATAGTTTCCATTTCCACTGTAGTGTAATACACCCCAACACCCCAAAATTACTTGCAGGATGCCTCGGCTTTTCGCGGAAGTGCTACCCTAAACTCCTAGATGCCTCACCTTTTTGCGGGAGTACTTACCCTAAACCCCTAAAGCCCTGAACGCTGAACTCCTAAACCCTCGGTCTTGTGGATTTAGGCTTCAGCGCTTCGAGCTGCATCTCCTAGCCCAGGGCTCCACGTACCTATACCCTATATAGTACGCGCTTCGGCCTACCAGTACCTACATAGGAACCCGACATATAAGGCCTAAGTCTATACTATATAAGTATTTAGGTACGTGGAGCCGTAGGGCTAGGGTGAACCTCTCGATGCATGAAACAAGACGAAGCATCGGAACCCTAAACCCTTCCTGGATCCTGAATAGCCTCCTTTTTAAGGATGTAGATAAGGAAATCATCATAAAGAGCCCCAAAACATGTATGTTTCTTAGGCTCCAGGCAAATCCTAAATGCTGAGAAACAAAACTAGTTTTGCCTGATGGCACCAAAGGTCCGTCCAGGAATATAGATACGTAGGGCTTAGGGTTCAAGCAAGCTCACAGTTTAAAGCATCCTTTACCCGGACCCTAAGAAACCCACCTTTTTAGAGTTCCTTATTGTTTACCTCTATAGGCCCTGAAAAAGGTAGGTCCAGGTAGGGTTTAAGGAAGTTTCAGGAAAGTACTCCTTATGGCACGCAAGAAGCACGAAGAGGAGAATCACGGACTTCATCCGGCGAGCTGTCAGCGATGAAAGGTCCTGCATTTGGCATATTCAGCTCAGGCGTCAGGGCTTGGGCTTAGGCTTTCAGCTTTAGGGTGTTTAGGGTTTAGGGTTTAAGGTTTAGGGCGAGACATAAAACCGCAACAACTTTCTAGACTGAGCCTGCTGAAACCTATCCTTACATGAGAAATCTCAATCCTAAACGTCATATAGACCCTACTGAGTAGGCCCTACTGCTAAACCCCTGAATCTGCAAGAAACTCTACTAAACCCTAAGCCTGAAAAAAATCTACTAAACCGTAAACCTGGAATAGAACCTACTGAGCCCTAGCCTGCAATACACTCTGCTACCTAAACCCTAAGCCCTAAACCCCAAACCGTAACCTAAACCTCCGGAAGCTGCTCCTGAACGCCTTAAACTCGGCTTTTGCTGGTTTTGGAAATTCAGCACGCCGGCAAGCTGCTGAGGTCAATGCTTGGTGTTGGCATTGCTCTTCTCCTAAGGTTCAGGGCCTGGGGGTCCTAGAGTTCAGGGTTTGCGTTTGAAGTATCGTGACGTGAGCGTTATGGGCATCTTCGTCTGCCTCGGCATCAGATTCATCACGAACATCACCACCATCATTGTCGCCATCACCATCATCATCATCCTCATCATCATCTCATAACCTGGCCAGAACTCTCACCCGCGACATCTCAAGGTACGGACTTCTAGCTCTCGAAACACCTCGCGAAGCCTGCCGCACCGGTTCATCCCAAAGCCGTGCTGGCTGGCATAATGTAGGGCCAGGTGAATCCTAAGCCCAAAACCCCACTTACCCAACGGCACCTTGGATAAACCCTAAACTCTCCCCAAGCCCTTCAACCTATGTCAGTACCCATAAAGACGAAAGCCGAGAACCGAAACCCTGAACCCTGAAGCCCAAACCCGAGATAATTACTAACGCATTATTACCAATATTATTCGTATTATTAGTATTCTTATTACTATTACTAGTACTATTAGTCTTACTATTGTTATTATTCATTATCCGCAGTGCTGAACCCGAGATCCTAACCCTGCCCAAACCGAGGCGAGTGCATTGGCAGTGTGGTTGGAGGAGATCAGCGCGGAACCGCTACATTTCCTCGGCTTGCACAGCTTACCACCGCAAGGGTTTTAGGATTTAGGGCTTAGTCTATACGCTGCTTCACAGACATACATGTGGTTCTGAAAGGGCCGCATGCAAACTCTCTGAACATCGAAAGCCTGAAAAGCAATGGAAAGGTCACCAACATCAAACCACCGAATGCGCATTAACAATGGGGTCTGAGGGTGCAGGGCTGATAGGGTCGTAGCAGTCTGCCGGGTTTAAGATTAAGTGAAGCTCGTGCCTGCCTGTGAGAGGAGCATATGAAAGGATGCTTGCAATGTGGGGGGTGGTCGGACTCTTTTCCATGGCAAGGCGCCTAGAACTGGAAACGAAGGCAGACACGCAAACAAGAGAGCTGGCGCATAGAGTTGGCGACACGATGCGACAAGACCAGTTGGAGGATCATGGGACTTAGTAAGGTTATAAGTACCTTAATTGGGGTTATAAGTATAGTTACCCTAATCGTAACCCTAGTTACTAAGTCCCACGATCCTTTAAGCACTGTAGTGTAATATACCCCAACACCATAACATTACTTGCAGGATGCCTCGCCTTTTCGCGGGAGTACTACCCTACACCCATGATCCTTTAAGCATGCCCATCATGCAAGCATCTGACAAAGCAGATGACGCACCTTGCATCACAGTCACTTAGGACTTAGGGACTTCGATTTACGACTTCAAACCCTAAACCCTTAGGATCCCTCAAAGGAACTCTTATGGTACCCTTTAAAGGAACCCGAAAGCCTAACCCTACGAAACCCTAAACCTTGAGATCAGATCTGCCATCGTCCAAGGCTCAGCCTGGTCTTTAGACCGGACATCTTGAAGTTCGACAGCTTGAAGAACACCTGCAGGTTCTGTTGACAAATACAACTACTTAATGGCAATGCCCAGAATAATGCTCCGAAAGACCAATCATACTCACAAGACTAATGAAGACCTGCAGGTTTTGTTATAATCTAGCTAAGCAATAGTAATGCTCAGAATGATGATCATAAGAACAACCATCAGAACTATCATAAGGATATTCAGCACAAACAGGACACCAATGACAGTTCAAATGATAATCATAATAGTCATATTAACCATGACAATAATGACAAGGTATCATTAATAACCGTACTAAGAAGAATAGAACGATCAAATTTCACAGTACAAATGCTAAAATTCGATGGTCAAGAAACTCTACAAACTCCTGATTGCCAAACCCATGCACAAGAAACCCTTGAACCCCGACAATGCTAACGTCTGATCATGAATCATATTCACAACAACTTCAACACAGCATCCACAAGAACTGAACCCATAGCATCTCATGGACACCGAAGAAAATGATGTGATCCAACACTCTCCAACCTGTCTATCTGAGTCTATGTGACCTGCAATCTCTGCGGGCCACGTGCGTGCCCTGAAACATAAACCTTCAACCCTAAACACCCCAAAACCCTAAACAAACTCAACCCCAAATAGCCTAAATCCTAAACACCTTAGACCGTACACTCCCTAATTCAGCTATAAACCCTAAATCCCTCTCTAGGTTCCCCAGCAGCTCCCTAAAACTAAGGGTACCCGTTTTCCGACTGTTTGGTGTTAATAAGGGAACCCAAAAGAAACTGGCAAAAGGGTACTACTGGGGAACCTTATGCCCATACAGTAAGCCCTAAACTCCCCAAACCCTACACCCTAAATACCCTACATAAACTCCCTTGCCTGCTCCGATAGGTCGGAGTCACCCAAGGCTTTGAGAGGCCACTCCACCTCGAGAGGTTCGGTTTTCCGGATTTACTATTTAAGAGTTTCGGGTTACGTAAGCGGTTGAGGGTTTAAGGTGTTTAGGGACTTGGGACATTTGCGTTTCCGGGCTTTATAGTGAACCCCAGAAAGTTGGAACATAGGTTGAGGATGAATAGTGCTGGGATCCCCCATAGTTTACCTTAAGGGCATGAGGATACTGATGTTCCAACTTTCTGGCTTCTACTGTAATGGGGATCCAAAGTCGAGGGAGGTACGTTGAAGCGGTCGAAGGTGAAGGCTCCGTCGGCGTGGGGGGGTGATTGGTTTATGAAGGCTTCCGTTTGACCAGGGTCTAGGGTGGAGTTTTCAGGATCAAGCATGTAGGGTCTAGTATTTCTTGTATATATATATAGTGTTAAGACTGATTTATTGGGTTGAGGGATGCATGGTTCAGGGTCCAGCCTCAGGTTTGGGATTTGAACCAGGACTTCTGGCTGGCGTATGCTGAAAGTCTAAATCGTTTGTAGGATTTGGGTTCTACATCGGAAGTTTGGTAAAAATCGGATTAGGGTCCTTGATTCACAAGTTTAGGGCGTTGATGTGCTTAGCTCTCAGGTGTGAAGGTTGGGATTTTTCGATTTTCGACACTCTCATAGAGCTTTGACGTCCAGCTGCTGCCCGTGCAAGGCTGATAATATAGTGGCCTTAAAAGTTAGAATAGGGTTTGGGGGCCATTATACTATAAGTATAAAAAGGAACCCTTCAACTAATATTGATATCCCGCCTCCCGCTCGCGTTCTCGCCCGACATGAACCTCCACTTCCTTCTCTTTCTCTTGCTGCTTCTCTTGCTCCTTCTCCTGAATTAGGGGGGATGCAATTTGCTAGCCTTGCATGTGTGGTAGGTCTTTCAATCAGAGTCACTTTTCAGGTCCCCCAAGCCTGTGCAGCATCCTTATAAAAAGGACCCCAAAAGGGACCCCAATTTAGAGGAATACCAACGTCTTCCTTGCTGGCATCTTCGCTGCTTGGGCTTCGGATTGCTTTAGTGTCGGTTTAGGGCTTTAGAGGTTTAGAGGCTTTGGGTTTAGGGGTTTAGGGTTTAGAGTTTAATTCAGGTTGTTGGAGCTTCAACAGCTGGTGATTGAGCTCATTTTGCGGGTTCTATTTGTGTGCTGAAGAGGTTAGGGTTTATGATCTTTCTCTGAGCTCGATGGTGCATATAAGTTCTGGAATTCGGGTCCGATTGCAGGTCCCCCACAATAGCACGGCACAACCTGCAAGTCTTCTTACTGTCTCAAGAACATGCCCGAAACATACTTGAGTTGATGCAGAACATAGACTTACTTGTCCAGCATCGTAAACCTGTCAACCTTTGGGATTATATAGGGAGTATAGTACTGTAAAAGCATTAAAGGTTATAAAGGTTGCATATCTCTGCTACTGAGTAGAAGCCCTGAGCCAAAACGCCCTGAGCCTGGAAAGTCCAAACTCGCAGCGGTCATACTTTAAATCCTGGACAAGCTCCTCTGTCCTAGTGGTTCTAGTGATTCTAGTGACGCACGGAGACCGGAACAACTTACAGCAAACCTTTTCCATACAGCAGTGTGAGTTGGAACAGTGGGAGCAGTGGCGCAACAGTGGCATGGACTCGCATGCTTCGCATCGTTGACATCATCATCAGTACCACCGCCGTGGCCGTGGCCATCATCAGTTTGCCTTCAACAGTCTTCTTCGCCATCATGATCAACGTACGAGTCATCCTGTTGACATGCTTGCCATCATCGTCCAAGTCAGCAGCACTCGCAGTGTGCGTAAGCATCATAATGTCATAATGATCATCACCCACACAAGATCATGCTCATTATGATCATCATCTCTCAAATCATGACCCCCAGCAGAAGCAGCACATTTTCATCAACACGTCCGTCTGGTTTCCTTCCTCACCAAAATCAGTGTCAACACGAACACATGCTTCAACCCATCCCAACAATGCTGCCATTCACCAAGCCCGGAACCCTGAAATCAAGTTCCACAACCGTTACTCCCTACAAATAAAGGTCCGAAAAGCCGGCAAGCGATGCAGCTCGATTAGTTTACACGGCTAGTTGTGTTTCATGGTCCCAGGGTAGGGGATCACCCCTGAACCCTAAATCCCCTAGATCCCAAGATTAGGGGTTTAGGGTTTAGGGTATTAGGGGTTTAGGGTCCTGCTGTCGGGTGATCTCCGCACCCAGCTCACCGCCCTCGCCGCCACCGCCCCCAGCCGCTGCATCGATAAGCTTTGCACAAGCGTCCTGGGGCTGCGTAGCGCGTGATACAAGCGCTCTATACAATAGGGGCCTTAATAATTCGAAGAGGGTCCGTTTAAAGGGCTCTATGTAAGGGTCACTACAAGGGATACTACAAGGGCTCTATACTATGACTATAGGGGCCAAAATAATTAGAATAGGGTTTTGGGAGGAGCCCCTAAAATAGGATAGGTAATTGAGCAGGAAGCCTATGGAGCTTTGATAGTATTATCCTTTACCGGGCTAGGGCTTTTGAGTGTCTTGGACAACATTGCACGGATTTGGGATTGATGGCACCGGAAAAGTTTTGAAGCTAGAACATGTAGGGCATGTACCCCGCACTTCCCGTATCCGTGATGTTTTCGATCCCTTCCGCACGAAGATTCTTGAGCCCCGAAGCTCAAGACAAGTACCGAAGATGAGGCTCCCACTGTGCTGTGATTTGCCGCATTTCTATTTCCCCCCATAGTTCTTGCGACTGCTGTCTATGGGTGAGAACATGCAGGCGTATATTTGTGTGTATATATATGTGTATATATATACATATATATTTACGTATCCTTCCTTTCGTATAGATACAATCATGTGTGGTTCCAGGCTTCGCCATGGGATAAATTGTATCATGGAGGCGAGACCTTCCAGCCACCCAGATGCTGTGGCTTTTAGCATTCGCCCTCTGGTAACCATGATCACGACGATTCGTCTAGATGCCGGCGTTGATGTTGTCGTTCATGATGAAAGGGCTGTTGAGGCTATTGCAGTGCTGATGACACTGTTGCAAGTATTGTAGGTGATATCTATAATGATGTTGTTGTTGTTGCTGCTGATGCTGGTTCTTCTGTTGCCGTTGCTGTTCTTGCTGCTGCCCATCATGGCCAGTGTTGTCATGGTTGCTGTTGCTGTCATCGCTTGTGTAGCTGTATGCATCCGGAGTCCCATTAGTTGGTGATTCCGCTGCTGTTGTGCATCGTGCTGTGGATTTGCAGACTGTGATGCGTAAGTTGTGTTCTTGCGCGTGCTTCTGCGGTGTTCTTGATGTTGTTGCTGTTGCTGCTTCTGCTGCTTTTTGGCGATGTTCGTGTGTGCCGTCTGGTTTGTTTTGAGCGCCGTGTTGCTCGAACTGTGTACGGTCATGGTGGTGTTTGCAGTATTGTTTGGGTCGTGTTGCGGATACTTCGCGTTGCTTTTGTGCTGCTGGTTGCCTTCATGCCCATTTCGCGGTCTGTTCTGTTGTGTGTGGCTTGTGGCTGTGGCTCTCGTTGCTTCATGCTTGTTGTGCTTGGTGTATTGAATGCTTCTCCTGTTGTTAATGATTGTAGGTGGTGCAGGTGCTGTTGTTAGGTTGCTGGTGGTGGGAGTAGTAGTCTCTCTGGTGCTTTGGCTGCTGATGATGATGACGAGTCCGTCGTGGTTGATGCTGCTTCCATTGTTGACTTGTTTTCTGTTGATGAAAGGGCTGAAGAGAACACTAGAGAGTGACCAGTGTTCTTAGTCCAGTGACGGCCAAACTCTGGATGAATCTGATTGTCATCACTTCGCTACCCCTCGTTTTCTTCGTAACCAACTATGAACCGACCAAGCCCGTCATCTGTCTGGTTCTTAGTAGGGAATGGGGGAATGGATCCCTACGATAGTCCCTTAAGATCCCCTATAGTAGTCCCAATAATCCATTCCCCCATTCCCTACTAAGAACCAAACAGAAATTCATTAGTTCACATGAGGCGGCCTTCTCATCGGCAGTCATGATGTGAGCCTGCAGAAGTCAAGAAGCTTAGAGGTTTAGGTGTGCCAAAAGAAAGCTCGATTTAGGATTCGGGGTTTCGCTGCTTCGGGCAATGCATAAGTAATTCCTAAGAACACTAAACTGTACATGCACTTCATATGCACTGTGTACATAGAACCGCTATACATTCCCTGCCTGGGCGTTCACCATCTCCTGCATCTTCTCGTGCAGACGGAGTGGCTCTCGCACCTTTCCGTGGGTTTCTGTTTGTATTGGTTTCTTATTTTGGGCTCAGGGCGCAGTCTGCTTCGTGTGGTTAAAAGGTGTAGTTTACCTTTGGGGTCAGGATTGGAGTCTGTAGGCTATAGCGAGGGTTTAGTGGGTCGCGCATTTCAGAGGTACTGAGAGTCGGGGTGCTAGGAATTTAGGGCGATTTAGGTGCTGTGGGCCTTGACTGTAGGGTTGGGGGTGTAGGGTTCTGGGTTTCGAACGTTTTTTGAGGGCTCCTAGGGAATGAGGGATAGCCCAAAGTAGATGTCAAGGTCTCTAGCAGGTTTACAGGGTTCAAGGTTTTGGGCGTTTTACAGGCTAGAAATCTTGTCGTGTAAGGTTGCAAGTTTAGTAGGCTTTGGGTTGTAGGGTTTAGGGGGGGGTTGTCACAGCCATAACCTTACTGAGAAAGCATCGACAGAACTAGAAAGGAGAATTGTCGCGAACACCAGAGCCGCAAAGCATGTTGCACACCAGAGTACTCTCAAGGAACACCTAGTCTGATCCTAGACCCCACACCCTGCACCCGAAGATCTTGACCCGTAACCTCCCCCTAAACCCTAAACTCTAAACCCTAAACCCTATGCGGTGGTGACCGTCAGCCCTAAATCCCGACACACCTCTGCCTTAGGGCCTTGAATCCTAAACCCTTAAGATCCTATGACATTCCCGAACTAAGCCTCCAAACCCAAAAGGCTAAAGTCACAACACCCGAAGCCCGAAACCCTAAACTCCTAAAGCCATGTAAGTGCTTATCAAAAGCGCTTGTGCCAAGCCCAGCCCCTCAACACTAAAGCCCATGTAAGCGCCCAAAGCACTATGAGATCTTATAAACTATGAACCCTACTTGCGGCCCGACGCGCTACAAAAAGCCGTGGCTTATGCACACTTATGTCTAAGGCTCTAGGATAACATCGCTTCAACCTTCTTTGCCCTATGAAAGCCGTATAAAGCCCCTTCCTATATTACCTTGCTGAAAATCCTGCCAAACCCCATGATAAAGATCAAAACAATAAAGCCCTTATAGAACCCATAGTATAGTAGAAGCCCTACGCCCCAAGACTTGGGCACGCGACCTTTGGCTCCACAGGGAAGCGCAAGGACTCTAAGAAGGACTCCACCTGAGGGCTTTGGGGGTTAGAGAAAAGAAAGGGTTTAGGCCATAGGGTCTCATTAAAATTTCTTTACTGGCTTTCAATAATGGTTTCGGAATATGTTCAAGTCTAAGCCACCAATGTCAATTCCCGAGGAAGTATGGGCCCCAAAGACTACCAACGACACATGTAGCAAACGCGCGTACTGTGCACACACATATGCATCACAAGGCGGCAACCAGCTCCGACCCCTATTACTTACGTATACTGTGTTACCACCACTGTTACATAAGAACGTTCAGGGTGATGATGCTATGTGAAGACGGTGGCGATGGCAACCGCACAAGATAACGTAGCAGTGCCCCCGGGTCCTAAAATCTTCCACAGCCCGAAAAGCTAAAAACGCCGAATCCCTCACTTCGCGAGAACTTGGGGTTTTAGGGGTTAGGGTTTTTAGGCTTTAGGGTTTAGGGGTTTAGGAGTTAGGGAGTGGCCTCCTCCTTGGCTATCATTTGCCCCCCGCAGCCTCCCTCAAACCCTGGATGCGAATCCCTTAACTTCGGAATCCGAAGCAGAAACCCCCTAGGAACTCTAGAAGACAAGCCCTAAACCCTAAACCCTGCACCCTAAACCTATAAATCGTAAACCCTAAACTCCTAAACTCCTAAACCCTACACCCAAAACCCTGAACCCGAAAACTCTGAAACCTAGCGACCTCTAGCCTCTAAACCCTGAAGCCTCACCGAAACCCAAAACCCTAGTACAGAGGCCTTCATAGATTCATAACTACCTATACTATTTTGGTGGTTCCTTATTATATTTGTCGAATTATCAAGGCCACTATACTAAACCCTTGATAGCAACCCTTATAGAACCCTTTAAAGGAACCCGACCTTACTTATTGAGGCCCCTATGTTACGGACCCCCAAGCAGTCGGAGCGCCTCAGCCCGCAGTTCCTCGCGATTCTTCGGCTCCTCAGAGCAGCGGCTCGGGGCTTATCTGCAGTGTTTAGGGGTTAGGGTTTAGGATTTAGGGTTAAGGGTTATCTGCAGTGTTTAGGGTTTCGAGCTCTACAGTGAACCCCGAAGAAGCTACTACTACTACTACTACTACTACTACTACTACTACTCTTACTCTGCTGCTACTTCTGCGACTACGACTACGACTGCTGCTACTACTGCTACTACTACGACTGCTGTTGCTGCTACTACTACTGCTGCTGCTGCTGCTGTTGCTGCTCGGCTAACACCGCTGCAGTGCCAGAAGCAGCAACGTCGTCTTCGCGGGTGGTTCAACTTTGACCGTTGCTGCAAACATCTCCGTGGCGACACACCCTAAACTGAAACCCTTAGACCGCGAATCCTGAAGGCCCCCAAACAGCATGCCCTCCTGCTCTGCCATCAGGTTATTGAGCGAGTGCTTGCGCCAGACAGTCGCGAGGTTCTGAAGCTGCAAGGCTGCGAACTGCTTCCCTTGGCTGGATGGTTTACGGTACATGTTTTAGCGGAGTGCCCTCTTGTTCTTATTGCTCATATTTAATTCGAAGGTAGGTTTCGTTGCATGTTGCAAACAGACTGAAGAAGCGCACCATTCACAGGATGATGGTGTTGGAGGTGGGGGTGGCAGTTGCTAGGTTTCAAACTGCCGATGACCGTGGCGCTGGTAGTGGTGGGCATCTCATGAAGATTGGTATAGCATGTGGGGGGTTCAACGCTCGGCCGTGGGAAGCGGGAAGTCTGGTCCAATCTGAAAGTGGAACAGGGTCCTGCCGCAAGGGGCTCTGCAAATACCCCAAAAAGTGCCAGTGACGCGGCACAACGGCTCAATTCCCTCAAGAACAGAGCTGGACCAATTCCAAGACACGCACCTAACTTACAGCCCTGAGCTCTAAACCTCGGAGCTCAACACCACGGCTATCAACCCCAACCCCCGCTAGACTCGACCCCATATCTCTTGTGACCTGACACCCAAAGCCACCAAGGACGGAGCATATTGAACATCCTACTATGAACCTGAATGTGAGCCTGGCAAGTACACCATACTTCGGGAGAACCCGTCTGACCGCAATATAAAACCCGGACACAACCCACCTAACCAAAACCCGGCTTGAATCCGAGCCCTCAAGCCCCCACAAAAGCCCAAGCCCTTTCAACACCCGTTAAAAGCACGACTACTACACCCAGGAAACCCTCAAAACAGCCCCGAAAACCCTTCCGAAACCTGGACCCTACCTGGACCCTTACGAAAACCTGCATTTTTCGGTACTAGTTTAAGTATACAGTAAAACAGCATCAGGAGCCCTGAAAATGTGGGTAATTCGTGACGCTAAACCCTAAATCCTATAAGCCGTAAGCCCCTGAACCCCTGAACCCCTGCCCTAAACCCTAAACCCTACACCCCAAAACCCCCAAGCCATGGGCTCAAGGTAGGTCCAGCCCCAGATGCCTTCGGAGTCAAACTGGTTTGACAGCCTGGAGCAGCTCAGGGCTTCGGCTTTTGGGTTTAGGGGTTTAGGGGTTTAGGGGTGTAGGGGTTTAGGGTTTAGGGTTTAGGGGTTTAGGGGTTTAGGGTTTAGGGGTTTAGGGGTTTAGGGTTTAGGGGTTTAGGGGTTTAGGGGTTTAGGGGTTTAGGGGTTTAGGGTGTAGGGCTTCGGCTTTTGGCTTGAAGGTCTCGGGTTTGGGTGCTTTTGGATGCTTTCTTGTAGGAGTTTTAGGGCTAAGGGTCTTTGGGCTTCGCGCTCTGGGGCTTCTAGGTCTTGTGAAAGCAAGCTTTGTGAGTTTACAATCTGAGGGCGTCAGGATTTAGAGCTCTTGTGGGCGTTTTATGAGTTTGTGTATGTGGGTGTGCGATTTTGTGCGTATGCTTTAGGACTTTAGGGTCGAAGATCGGCCCTACTACGCCGCGGCACAGAGGCAGTGTAGGGACTACTCAAGCTCAGGAGGAAAAAGCTGGCCCGGAACATGCTTCCGACATCTGAAGCCCCTTCAGCTCTAAACGCAAAGCCTGATCTCTAAACCCCTAAATCCTAAACCCCTAAACCCCAAACCCCTGAACCCTAAACCTTATCCGGAATAAGAGAGCCCATTCAGCCCTTCAACCCGGCGAGAAGGCCCGAGGTCGAGGCATAGGCATTTTACAGGGATATGCCGACCTTATGGGGCTTCATTATAAGGGGGATATCTCGGATATCCATATCCTTATTACTGGGCATCATTATTAGGGGGTTTAACTACATGGGATATCCCTATCCTAATTTTTGCTTATGTGCTTTTTGGGGGGCCCTGAAAGGAGGCCTGAGGACGAGGCATAAAGGCCACCGCATCGTGGAGGCCAAGGGTGCCGTCGGCCTTCACGGCGCCTTGGACCTCCGCAGTACTTTTTAGGGTTTAGAGTTTAGGGTTTAGGGGTTTAGGGGTTTAGGGTTTAGGGGTTTAGGGTTTAGGGGGTTTAGGGGTGTAGGGTTTAGGGGTTTTGTGTACTTTTGGGGTTTAGGGCTCCTAGGGGTATACTATGGTATAATCATACTAAGCTTATGAATAATGTGTGTAATCATTCAGGCTTCTGCATCTAGGTTCCCCAGTAGCCCTTAAATCTTTTCCCAAAGCGTCCTAAGTAGCCATATGGGGGAATACTTCCCCAAACCATAATAGTAATTCCTACTATAGAAACCCTACATTCTACTATTTAGGTACTTCGGACCCTTTGGGAATCAAACCCCTTTAATACTCCTTATAGACCCCTTTAAAAATTTTAAAAGGAACCCTTAAAGGAACCCTACATTAATCATTTAGGCCCCTATAGTAAACCCTTATTTAGGTACTTAAAACCCTTTGGGCTTGAGGGCTCTAGTGGGCTGCAAAGGAACTTCAGGATTCGGGCTCTTCTGGGCGAGGCGTGATCAAGATCACGCGATGCACTGTGCTTAGGGTTTACGGTTTAGGGTTTAGGGCTTAGGGTTTAGGGTTTAGGCCACGACATCGGGTTCATACAGACCCGTACAATCTAGGGGATAGCTGCTCAGCGTGTTCTATTCGCATTCGCGTCAGTCGGTGCGGTACCGAGTTCCTCCAGGACCCGATAACCCTTCAAACGAAGCCTATAATATGCTCTTATACTACGAATTCCTCTTTGCTAGTTGAACCTTGATTAAACCCGTATAGGGTACACACCTACGTATGTATGGATACTCAGGTTTCAGGATTATGGAACCAAACACAGACAGATTCAAAGCTTGCCGCTTGCCTTTTTGGCGAGCTCCGGCGTGATGATCATGCCTCTGCGTGTACGATCTCCGGCTTCAGTGTGCTATGATTTACGGACACTTACGGTTTAGGCTCTGCTTCTTTGGCAAGGGTCGCCGTTGACGTTCGATGCCTCAACGTTGACTAAAGAACGAGCAGATTTCGAAGTCTTTTCTTACTTTTTTCTCCCATGTATCAAATTCCCTGTTTGAAGAGCTCGGAAAACGATTCTTGCTTGCTGCGAAACAGGTAGGGTGCGCCCTGCCTTCAGAAGACATCCGTCCAAAAGCGAAGGCTTGGAAGTGGGGTTTGAGGTTCAAGGTACTCTTCTCGGGTTAAGCCCAAGGCAGCCATTTATGGGAATCAAGACAGTGAAAGAGCCTTTGTTCTGGCCCGTGTAGACTTCATTCGGAATTCGTAATCAGAACAACATACCCCCAAGACCCCCCGAATGAGCCTAGTTGTTTATGCATTGATTCTGAGAGAGTTAAAACGACCGTGAGAGTCCATTCCATGGCCGTGTCGTCTGTCAGGCCGGCCTTTTCTGCGGTGTTCGCCCGGCGTTTTGTCAGCATTAGTATATGTTTACAAATAGCGCCAGTACATTTTATAAATAGCACAAGGCCGTAGCACTTAAAGAGCCGACGCACTCAGCAAATCATTATCCCAAACCTCCCAGAATTACTGACAAAGGCACTGATATAGTTTGGTTCTAAGGGTGCGCAAGCTTTCAGAGCGAGCTTCAGGAGGATAATGGGATTTCTGAAAGGTTTGAGTCATGCTATGGTGCTGCAGAAGTGAGATCATCAGTTTAGAACTGGCCAGTGCTCCGTGCCGGTACGGCACAAGCTTAAGCGTAGCAGCAATACCGAAAAGGATAACACCAGTAGCAACATTGATCACCACCAGTACCCCTCTCCTTCTCCTTACAATACCATCAACAACGTGATCGTCACCATCTCACCACAAAAAATCACCAGTGTCTGCAGCAGTGATAGGAAGGTATGGTTACAAACAAGGCCCAAAGGGAAAGGAGCCCTGAACCTCAAACACCACATACCTGTTCGGTATCCCAGGGGAGCTGAAGGTTAAACTTTGGGATTATATAGGATTTTATCGAACCCCAAAACGGTCGAAGGTTACCTACTTCTACTACTAAGCCCCACTTTCGGCCATATCACGGAGCTTCTGGCCCTTGCCCAGTCCGCGCATGCGCCAGGCACCCTGCCTTGCAACACGGAGTTCGCAGCGTCTCAGAATGACATGCGGTAGACGATTGAAATTCTGCATTTGCATTAACAGGCCCCACCCAACATGTAGGCGCACCACTATTCAGCAGTCACCAAAACCCAAATCTGAACTGAGGAATTTGTCACTGCGACCTCTGTATTGGAGCCCTTGTCGTTTGGAAACGATAAAAACCCTCGACCCCTGAAAGAAGCCCCTTGTAGAATCTTTGCAGCCTTATAGCATAAAACAAACCTTTACTAAACCCTATAGAACCCTTCTCTAGCGCCCTCATGAAACGGTTCTGGAGCGTTTAATGCTGACCCAAACCCTACACCCTAAACCCCAAACCCTAAACCCTAAACCCCGGACCACCGGAGTTGCATTGCGGGGGTAAGCAAGGCAGGGCTTCAGGGCTTTCCCGAACCTGTGGCCCCAACGACCTCCCTTTTGAAGGAACTATATATGGGAGTTTCCGAAAATTCGGGGCTCCTTTAGAGGGGTCCTTTTAGGGTTCCTTTAAGGGTCCTTAAAGGGATCTATAGGGTTTAGGGTTTAGAGTTTGATAGGAACCATTATAAGCTCGGGGCTACCTTAAAGGGATCCTTTAGGGGTTCCTTTTTGGGATCTATAAGGGTTCTACAAAGGGTTTAGGGTTCAGAATTTCCGAAAATTAGGGGTACCGTATGTTGGGGTCCTTATAAGAAGGGTCCTATTATTTAGGGTACTATAGTAGGGTCCCCTATTTTCGGAAACTCCCATATAGGAACGAACCATAATAAGGAACCCTCAAAAGGTGGGTCTTTTCGGCAGGAATGGCTTACTACAAGGGGTCTTTGGGACACAAAGCGTGCCCCTGTCCGTACAACTAACCGAGACCGCGGTAGACCAGGGAAGATTTCGGTTGAGGCTGCGGATTTAGAGTCTGAAACTTGTAGCATCTGTTGGGTCCGTGGCAATCTTCAGCATTCCGGAACTTATAAAAAGCACTCATCGCAAACTCTCGATTCCTGTGGGAGGGTTAGGGGTTTCACGGTAAAAATGCGACCCTGAAGCCGTGAATCCTAAAACATAAAATTTAAAACACTGAGTCGCTAAGGCTCAGTCTCCAAAACCCTTGACGGAACCCTGAAGCTCATTCTCCAAAGCAACCGGCTTTAGGACCAGAAAAACAGCCCCAAAATGAAACCCTTCAAGACCCTTAAAGGAGCCCTTAGATAACTTAACTGATCTTTTAAAGCCCCCAGGTTGCGCGTAGTCTCGGAAGGTCATGGAGGCGGATAGAGTGAGGGCTGCATAGCTTTGAAGAGGCTGCTTCGTGTCGGTGCCGGTGGTGTGCACCTACCAGGGCTTTCGGATGCTTTGACTGAGCTTTCATAGGGTTTTATGACTGCACACGAAATTAGATGTGATGAACCCCTTACGGACCATCCCTCACCCCTTTTCTCTGAATCCTAAACCCTCTAGCACCTTTGAAGGGAACCTTTAAAGTAACCCTTTATTCGTATGTGTGCGAGGGAAGTTCTAGTAACCCGATCTTACAGCATACTTATACCCGGATTACGTGTGTAAAAACTTCGCAATTCATGTTGTTTTTACAGATCTTGATGGCACGACACAAACAAGCCAGAGACCGTACAGAGCATCGTACCTGGCCCTAAATTTTAGGATATAAGGCTTAAGGGAAGATTGCTATGAATTGTTCAGAACGTTTTTACTCTATCCCTGACTCCAAATCGCCTGCACAAAGACCGAGGCCTACACACAAACTTGCCGACGACGGCTACATGCCCGAAAATTTTTTGGGGGGGAGGTGTTCTATTCAGCTGGGACCTTGTTTGACTTGTTCGCAACATCCGGTGCACAGGGGGCTAGGAAAGGTAGAGGAGCTACTTCCCCAACTACTCCGAAGCCCTTAACAGCATGGGCTTGCCACAAGACAGCTCCGGAGCTGTTTAGGCATCCACTCCCTGTTGTATTCGCTCCCTGCTAACTTAATCCTTTACCATTGGGGTGCCTCGCTCAAAAAATGTGCCTGACGATTTAAATTCTGAATTGAGCCTGGAAGCCCACCGAGAAACCGCTGCTCTAAAACCTAAGCCCTAAAAACCTAGTACGATGCATGCAGTCTGTTGACGAAGGGTTCTCAAAAAACCCTGAACCGCTATGAACCCTTCTGAAACCGTATAACAGCATCAGAAAAAAATTGCATGTCCACCAATAAAGCCGCCAACAAGTGCCTGATCGAAGAAGGTGAAGCGCCGGTCCATGGGAACGCCCGCCTCGCTCAGCAAAGCCTCGAAAAGGATGCTTGGCTCTCATTACCCAAAGGGTCCAAGTACCGTTATAGTAGGGACTTAGTAAACGAAGAGTCGGTGGCAAAGCCTTGCTTCAAGGTTCCGTACCCACAGGGTCCAAGTAGTAGTATCCCAGACCCCTGGGAGGATCCAAAAAGTAGATCCCTTACGGGGGTTCCTATAAAGTACCCTTTAGTAGCTAGGGTCCCAAATTAGGGGATCTACTTTTTAGATCCTCCCGGGGTCTGGGATAGTATACACTTTGGGGGCCCAAATACCTACTAAGTACCTACTGTAACGGTACTTGGACCCTTTGGGGTAGGCATGAAGGACAAGATTGAACGACACCTGGTTTCGAGGAGGGCTCTGTAGAAAAGTTGACTGCGATCTAAACAACTCAAAACTGCTACTATAGGGCGTTTTATACGGTTCTGAGGCACATTGCTACAGTGTAATTCAGCCAAGACACTCGATGGAATAATATTGGCCATTACCCAGGCCCCAAAATTTTCTCTCCTTCAAAAACCGGGCCCAAAAAAAATTAAACTTTCTAAGATAGACCAAATGTTTATATAAGGCCAAAAAGTTCAAAGTTCCCCCATTGGCTATATCTAAGCATTGCAGGATTCCAGGGTCTAAGTTTTCAGGAGTCCGAGGTGTAAACCAGGGCGTGCAGACCCTGTGTACACGACTTGGCAACCTGACTTTTGGGCCGTACCCAAAGGGTCCTAAGTACCTATATGGGAAATCTTAACCAGACCATAGTAATTCCTAATGCAGAAATCCTGCATTCTACTATACTTTGGACACTTTGCGGTAGGGTAAGGCTTAGGATAAGATGTTTGTAGAAGTCCCATGCATTAACTAGCCGGCTGTCTTCAGCTCTAGATCTGACTCTAAAAGAAAAGCCGCACGGGCCAACGTTAGGTAAGGGCCAGAGTAATTAGAACATGAATCTCGCCAGGTATACTATAGAACAAGCATAGTGGTAATAGGAATTAGAAGCAGGCAGTATGTTCACTTCTGCTAAGAGGGTGCTAGCTGCTAGAGAAGGCATACAATCGCTCTAAGTTATTCTACACCCTAGGACCTTAAACCAGAAACTCTAGCCCCTAAGCCCAACAACCCATGAGCCCTCCATCAAAGACGTGTTTGCTGAGTCGCCGGTTTGACTGCCCCGCGAAGAATGACCATGGGAGCGTCGCGGTCGTCAAAGTAGGCGACACCATCCTAAGCTTAGGATCAGGGGACTTAGTAATTAGGGTTATAATTAGGGTAACTATACTTATAACCCCAATTAAGGTACTTATAACCTTAAGTCCCATGATCCTCCAAGTAAGCTTAGGATCAGGGGACCTGGGTTCAGTAAGCGGATCTTGGGGTTCAGTGCTTTAGAACTTTAGTTTTCGGAGGTAAACTCTAGACTCTATAGACCCTATAAGTCTATAAGCCCTGAATCCTTTGTGGCTGTTGCTTGGGCTGTAGGGTTTGGGCACTGTGATCGGGGTGATGGGATGGCTCAGCATGGCTTGGAGTCATGACAGTCGCAGATTCTTGTTAACACATTTCTCGTTCGCTGATCGTATTCAGGGGGGTTAAGATATGAGCTTGAAACAGGGTTTAGCTTGCAGGTGTAAGCTTTCGGGAGAGTGAGCTGAGCATTGCAGTGGGGTTGTTGCGGTGACAGGATCGGGCTCGTTGATGCTCAGAAGCTCACCTGTGAGAGATGGATGTGCCAAAGTAGTGTGCAAACTTCAATCTCAAGTGACCAGACTCCGAAAGCAGAAGCTTAAGGTTAATGCCCGCAGCCAAACCCCAAACCCTGAAAGAACTGTTGCAAGCTCTTGGGCTCGAAGCTCACACGAAACACGATGCCAAAAGAGGGCAACCTACAAATCAAGTTGCAAGGCAAACAGACAAATGTGATGATGCCCATTGTGAATTGTGACTAGTCGTGCCGAGGATGAGGCTGATGATGGTGGCGGGTGATGATGATGGTGTGATGAAGATAAAGCAAGGACGGTTGACGGCAACTCCGCTCGATTCTGTATAATAGCAACAAGCTACGGTCTCCGGTGGGAGCTGCTGGGTCTATGTTCAACATGAGTATGCTTCGAGTTCTGCTATGTGCACATAGTCGAATCTGTATGAACTCCACGTTAGACACTTGCGCTGGATGTGGCTGAACCCGAAACCCGAAACCGTGGCTAGAATCGAAGAGCTCTTCTGGCAGCATCTTCAGCAGCACTTTCGCCACTTCGTCGTTGGTAAAGCCCATCACCAGCGCGCCCGTGTCGATGAGGCAGTGGTACACAGGGTCCTACAACGTTCGTTAATTACTAGCTAGTACGGAATGCACGACATCGTAAATTTTGATTGGGGGTAATCCTCAGTCGTAACCCCTTTTAGCGCTGCGGTTCAAAGAGCCGTCCACCATGAACTCTCCGGCTGATGCATGAAACTTCTTTTGAAGACTCAACCGTGATCTTATGGGCTTTGGGGGAAGCTCGAGCCGACCCCACCAATCCTACAATGCCGGCAAGGACCATTTTCGTCATCCGTTCTGCGGGAATAGGGACATGCCAGACAAGATTCGCTTGAGGTTACCCTTTCTGCTAGCAGCTTTGGCAATGAGGGTCTAAGCTCAAGTAAAACAGCCCCGAATGCCAAAGACGAGAGACCGTCCCATTTAAACTCTAACCCTGGCACCTAAACCTAAACCAATTACACCTTGAAGCCTAAATCATGGAATATGCTTGGTCTTGGATTTCAGCGTCTTCGCTGGGTGAACACGGTCCTTGCTCTTGGCCACCGTGCTCCTTAGACGGTCTACGAGTTTTGAAGCTTGGAGTTCGGGTTTACGCGTTGAGGTCTACCTGGACGCCAAAAGTATGTAGAATAATCGCCTTTTACAGGTATTGGGCCATAACTTGACCTACACTTGGGGGTTTAGGTATGGCTTACAAGGTTTCGAAATTGCTGCCTAGTTTGTCCCAGCAGTTAAAACCTCAGCTACATGGGAGAGGCTTAGACTCCAGCCTTAGGCTTTCGGGTTTGGGGTTAAGGGTACAATTAGGGCTTATACACCGTGTCATGCCCTATTTAAACGCGTAACCTGCTGGAAAACAAAGCTTCAAAACCCAACCCTCAACCCTGTGTCCATCTCTCTTTCAACGTTCGTCTCCATGCTGACAGGCGGCAGAATGCTCTCGGGGGACCAGTCAGCCGCCATTTCGATGAGAGGCGGAACCACGTGCTGCTCGTCGCTTAAGACGGAAAGGATCTCACCTTTCCGGCGGTCTTGAATCCCTAAACCCTGGACCCTAACAGGCATGAGGGGTTTTGGGTGTCTACCGGCTCAGATCGGTCGCTAGGTTTGCAAATTCACTGCCTTTAACATTCAGCTCATCCAAGTCGCAGCAATTCGGAAGTTTAAGGAGCATGCAGTTTGTGTGGACATCATGCTTCGGTAACCTAAACACCGCACTACCGTCCACGGATGGACACCTGTATCATGCATCTGTGCTGGATCCCGCCCCCACGACTCAGAAAAGTTGACTGGGCTGCACTTAGAGATGCTCGGCCCATGATTAATGAAGACAATAACTGGCTCACTTTGAGCTGTGTCTGTTTGTACTTTGAGCTGTGTCTGTTTGTAGGCCCTGTCTTTCGGTAGTTGTGGTCCGGTTTCACCCATTAGACTCTGATGCTATTGATGCTCGCCTGGCCTGCAAAAAAAACGTTGCTTTCTGCTNTGTGTCTGTTTGTAGGCCCTGTCTTTCGGTAGTTGTGGTCCGGTTTCACCCATTAGACTCTGATGCTATTGATGCTCGCCTGGCCTGCAAAAAAAACGTTGCTTTCTGCTTTCCGAAACGACTTTTGAGAAAGACGAACCGCCAAGTGCCAAGCCCTATCAGATTCTTCCTGCTGATGAAAACAAGTATGTTTTCTGAAGCGACTTTCCAGAGTTGTTTCATGTACATAATAAATTTTGATACCGTATTTCGTGGGTTTGCTTTTCAAAGGCTCTTTAATGAGCAGTTTTCGTGATATGCAAAACAAGGGGAGGAAAGCAAAAAACTTAAGCAAACCAAGGGCTATATCTTAGGAATTTGTAGATGCTGAACGAGGCAACAAGTGCCTTAATAAAGGATATGAAGTCTTTTGTTTTCGCTTTTGTCGTGTTGAAAAGGAAACNGAATTTGTAGATGCTGAACGAGGCAACAAGTGCCTTAATAAAGGATATGAAGTCTTTTGTTTTCGCTTTTGTCGTGTTGAAAAGGAAACCTTGCTCATACATTTTGCACGCATCATGAATTTTGGGTTTCAATCGGAGCGATATTTTATGTTCGTCGATTTGCGACTAGTTGTATGTGTTTCATCAATAGAGTGACCCCCAAACCCCCCCATGGTGTGTCCGGGGACTTTCCGTCCTAGTGCGACGTCAGGATGAGCCTTGATCTCGGCCTCGGGCTGTGGGCTTGCAGGGTGCTTTAGCAACTATACATTTATAGAGTAATATATATATGTATGTTTATATGCAGGAGTAGATATGAAACTAGTTAATGCTAGTGTTCCCTGGTGACCTTTGTAGGAGGTGGCTTTTCAGGGATCGATTATTATATGGGCTTCGTGAANTTAATGCTAGTGTTCCCTGGTGACCTTTGTAGGAGGTGGCTTTTCAGGGATCGATTATTATATGGGCTTCGTGAAACTTTGTTTGGTACCAGTCTGCAGGTAGGCATGTGTGTGTGTGTGTTTACATTGTAGGTAGGTAACCATGTAGGTATGTAGGGAGGTAAGCACGCATCTATGGATGCCATGCATTATGGTATGACGTACTTCTCTATGATATAGGATTGGGTNATTGGGTGGGTGGCATAGATAGTCCGGGGCGGGGCGCATAGGAAATGAACTTGTGAAGCTTGAACGACGATAGGCTGATGCATGATAGGAGTTTGGAGTATTTGGTGGCGAGCACCCCAGCAATTCCCAGAATTATATATGCAAGGTAAAGTTTATGTGTAGCAATAACATACAAACATACATGCATACATACACACATGCATACATGCATACATGCATACATACATACATACATACAATCATACAATCATACATACATACAATCATACAATCATACAATCATACAATCATACAATCATACAATCATACAATCATACAATCATACATACATACATACATACAATCATACAATCATACAATCATACAATCATACATACATACATACAATCATACAATCATACAATCATACAATCATACAATCATACATACACACAAACATACGTAGACACATACATGCATACATCCATGCATGCATGCTAACATGCATACATATGCGCAGGCAGGCATGCCTACAAACAACAACACA
>BGNK01001505.1:118233-165959 GCA_003297005.1 Symbiodinium sp. clade A Y106 | reverse complement strand
GTGGGGCCGAGGTAAGGTTGCGTGGGGCGGAGTGGGGTTGAGTAGGGTTGAGTATCATGGAACTGACGCCGAAGCTAGTCTAACTTCTGGGCGCCGCCCCAGCGGGGTCGGCGGATATGGCATGCACTAAAGCACGGTACAATACAAGTTTCATGGCCAAGACCCTGGCAAAGCCTACTGCTTTTGCGTCAAGCCTATGTAGCCCATTCGCAGCAAATGCGCCTGACCAAGGTTTCCAGCCCCATGCCTACTACCACACTCTACGTGTGCCTCCGCTCGAAGTCGGTAGCATCGGTCGGTGGGGCAGTGCGAGGGTTCATAGAATGACGGTCGATGTGGGCTTGGACATATATCGATCAGAATTGCGGCTAGTTGATAATCACGTACTCTTGTCGATGACTCGCTGGGATCCAGGGTTGTTCACTAACAGGCCGTCCGAGCATGAACTGCAAACCCAATTCAAAAGCTTCCATAGCTTTGGCGATGAGTTGCCTTGTCAATTTCTTCAAAACCCATGTCGGCCGTCTCGGCGGGAGAATCATCAGGTTGTGCATAAAGTGTGGTGTGCCCAAGCTCACATGCACTTGTCTAAGGTTTTCAACGACGACCACAGCCACCCAGTCGAGCACCACGACTCTGACAGCCACTGTCACCAGCACCTTCACCACGACATAGTCTGGATATGCTGGGATACTCTTCACGGCCCTGAAGCAGCACTTGCTCACCCTGAGACAATGCTGACGATCGTACTGCCCGAGGGCGGATCTTGACGACGGTCGGTCTAAATCCTGCCAGCTGAGCGGACGCTGGAGGTTTCTGGACTCAACGAGCAAGACGTCCGGGCCAAAGCCCCCGCCAAGGACCATTTCTTTGCTCTGGTCGTATGCCCGTATGCGCTGTCAACGGTTTTCCCGGCCTGGCGCCCGCGGCGTGCTGAAAAAGCGTGTTACCTTTGCGTACTTGTTCTCGATCGGACGCATGAAGAGCCAGCTTCCGACATCTGCATGCCCGAACCCATCGAAGCATCCTGTGTTGCAGCGCCCTGAAGTCTCTAGGGTAAGCTTTAGTGAAATTAACCCAGAATTGGGTGACAAAATACAGGAAATCCTCATCCCTATAAAGCTAAAGTCAAGCCTCTACTCCAAAAATTCAGCGCCTCCTAGGACAAGGAGGAACACGAGGCAGACTGTCGCATCCGAGTCCTGCGGGCCGGGAGGCAACTTTGTGATGGGTTTAGGTTCTCGGGCTGTATTGTTTAGGATTAGGGTGTATAGGGGTGTAGGGATTTCAAGGGTGACAGAATAGCCTGCGAAATCTTTATACTCCAGACAGCTAGACACATCTCTTCAAATCTTGTTGCATGCATCACATAGATTCCTGCAAGCATCAGGTTTGTCCATCAACCCGAGTTCGAGGTATCTTGTGCCTAGGAGTTCCAGATAGGGATGTTGGAAGCTTGGACGGGAAGGGGGGGTGGAAGCCTGGCTTCTGGCCAGGCGACAAGTCTGGCGTGAGCGCATCCGTCGACGAGAGCCTGGGGCTCAGAATGCAGGCAGAGGAAGGCAAGCCCTGGTCACAGCTCTGAGAGTTTAGTATATTCACTTTCTGAAGCTTACGCCCCCAACAAAAGTGCTATACCGCCTCGCTAGCTGGGGGGCGTATCTAAGGATCCTATAAGCTGGGTTTACCTTGGGCTTTGAGGCTTAGGCCCTTAGGGTTTTCTGACGCCCTGACATCCTTGTACATCCGCCGTGGCTTCATGTTGCTGCTGTGTAGAATATTTGGGGTTGTGCCAAGTTTCTCACCGTAAGTTGCTGTCCTGCTTGAGTCTGGGTGCGAGTCGGACGCTGTAACGGCGAGCTTCATCGCGCTCATGCGCCCGGTTGAAACGAGTTTTCCAGCCACTCCCGACAGAGTAGATGCTGTTTCCGAGATACGCGGCGGATGCTACCGGTACCTGGTACATACCAGTAGCAACACCACGAGACACAACGTTGAGTTGACTGAGGCGGCAACCTGTTCCTCCCAAAGCGGAGGAGTCGCAGAAGGGCCTACATGCGAAGATGCCCCACGGCTGCAAGTACACGGTTCGACAGCTGGGGGGGGGGGAGTCTGTGCAAGAGGCTTCTCGTCCAATCTATCCCGATTGGAACGTACCTGCAGAAAGCCGAACCGGATCGAAGTAGTCTGGTGGTGGACGCAATGTGGAAAAGCGGGGGTGGCAGACTTTAGTGGGAGTTCCTGAAAGGTTTGTATGTGCAGCATTGTGCAGCCACAGTAGCGGAAGGGCGCCGGAGGTCTCAGTACTACTGCTGCTGCTGCTGTGCTCCCGCGACTACCGTACCGCGACTACCGCATGTCTTCAAGTACCTCGGCTACCTTGCTACTCTCACCACTACTCGCAAGTCTTGCTGCCTACAAACGACTAACACAACTACAACGACTACGTACCAGCTATTATGACTACTACCTTTTACTTCTACACTTACTACTTATACGACTACTTCAACTAGGTACAATACATTCTACTACTCACGGCTGCTTATTACTACCTTCTGCGACCTACTACTACTACTACTACTACTACTACTACTACTACTACTACTACTACTACCACTACCACCACCACCACTACCACTACCACTACCACTACCACTACCACTACGACGACGACGACTACTACTACTGCTACTGCTACTGCTACTGCTGGTACGACTACTACTACTACCACTACAACTACCACTACTAGTACTACCACTACTGCTGCTACTACTACTACTACTACTACTAGTACTACCATCACCACCATTACCACGACGACTACTACTACTACTGCTACTACTACGACGACGACGACTACTACTACTACTACTATATCCTACTACTACTACTCCTCCTCCCTCCTCCTCCTCCTGCTGCTGCTGCTGCTTTTACTACCACTGCTTCTGCTACTGCTACAGTAGTACAGCTGCTACTGTTGCTGCTACTGTTGCTACGACTACGGCGGCGGTGGCGGCTGCTGCCTTTGTTAAATGATCATAATAACCGCAAGCTTGATGCATTTTCATGTACAACAAGCATGCCAGCCGCAGCAGCAGCTACCGTCACTACATCCAAGTCTCTTGCTGATTGCACAGATTGTCTCTTTGCCACTTCCCACAACCGAAACCGTGGAGTTGCAGTGCGGAGGCGATCGCAGCTTGCTGACATGGACGAGGAAGCCCGCTTCGCCCTTGGATGCCTAGATGTAGAGATTTGGGCCGGTTCCAGCACTATAATTCCTGATCAAGCTAGAGATGAATCCTAAAAACCCCTGAACAGAATGGAGGTTCTGGAACATCTTACATTGTGCAATGCAACACATCGCAGGTTTGTATTCGTTCAGCGCGGTTCTGGTTCCCAATCCTTGCCTAATCCCTTCCCCGTAATTTTAAACCCTCCCCCCCTCTTCGCAAAAAAAAATTGAAACCTGATTGCGGGCCCCTGTTTTAAGATTAGGGTGGGTTTTGGGCATCCGGGTATGGGGGCCTAAATCCCAGAGCGCTAAGCCTAATTAAGCCTAAGCATGAAGCCCTAAACCCCTAATGTCCTGGTCCTTTCGGTTTAGTACTGCCTAAGGCCCTTTAAACCCTAAAACCCTTTAAGTCCCAAGCCCCTAAACTGTAAAGTCCTTGTCCTTTCGGTTTAGTAACTACGGGCCGGAGGTTTCAATATTGGGGGGAGGCGATTAATCTTCTGGAGCCCCGGATGTAGTCGACGATTTTGCAATGGATTGGGGCATCCTGAAGTAGCCAAGCATGTCAGGTGCCCTTGAAGAGAGTATCGACGAGCCTGGGCCTCAGATTGAGGCAAAGCTTAGGTGGCGTGTTGGCTATGTGTTCCTTTATTTTTACTGGGTGCAAGGGTGGTGCGAGTGTCTGGTGGCCTAGGGGCTGTGGGATGTAGTGGATGGACGGTTTTAGGATTGGGTGTGTTGCTTTCTTGCTTTGTATGTTCGAGGGCCAAAGTCCACATATCCCTCCTCCGACCGGTAATTACAGCTACCGTAGGCAGAACCTTGCTTTCCAGCAGAAGCTTGAAGCCCTGTCTTGACACCTTGATGAGCAGGTTCCTTAAATCCTGACCTCATGAATCCGTACCTGCCTTCGTGCGAGCGTACGAGTCGAAACCCTCATTATGCAGAGAGCCCAAGGCCACAAGGTCCGGATGTGAAGCCGACATGGGCATGGGGTTTCATCGAAGAGTGCCTGTAGAAAGATGAAGCGAAGAGTAGGTTTTTAAACCCTAAACCCTAAACCCTACCCGTAGCCATTTTGGCTCAAGGCACTCCACGTGTTTTGAGGCAAGTGCGCACGCGTGTAGCAGTGGATTGATAGTGATACGACTTGATACCACTGCGCCTTGAGCCGAATGACTACGGCATGGATGACAACTCGCACACATTTGATGGCATGCCAGCCCAAGAAAATAGTGNTGATACCACTGCGCCTTGAGCCGAATGACTACGGCATGGATGACAACTCGCACACATTTGATGGCATGCCAGCCCAAGAAAATAGTGAAGAAGGCGGACGAACTGAGGGAACAATTGATGGAGAACAATCGTCTCAGGCGGATGTGCAAGGACAGACGGGAGCTATACAGCGTGCTCGTGGGCATGAACGCTCCTATAGTGTCACTGGTGCAGCCGGACCCAGACAAGTTTTTCCACGAAGACGAAATCAGCGCCTTCGCATCGAAGGTCGCGGAGAATCAGTTCGACAACAAGGAGAGGACGAAAGAACTCATACAGAAGGGAATGCTGTGCCTGGATACGATCCAGGCAGGATGGGCGATTGGAGCAGCTTATTTGGTACACTTTGGCAAAGCTTCGTCGACGGTGTTTGCATCCTCCGAGGCATCTCACATGGAGTCCCTCACGTCTACTCATACGTGGGAGATTGCCGGGAATGTCATTGTGGACACGATGCCAGCCGTTCTCCTGGAATTCAGCTCGACGTCGGAGCCGATGGAGGGGGAGATCTATTCGATGACGATGGCTGTGTGGGAGACCTTGGTACATTTCTCGAAGCTTGCTCAAACACGCTCTGTTCTGGAGTACTCAGATGTGGCTCAGCCACGGTATCAGGATGCATGTTGCGCGACTTCATGCATACCTTGTCGGCCATTCCCGGATCTTTTGTCCGACGACACTCAGTGGCGGCAATTCAATCTCTGGAAGATTTCACCGGAGCAACGGGAAGTCCTCATGGAGGCTCAGCTCCGTTTCATCGACTAGAGAAAATGACAATATCCTCAGAGATTGATAGTATTTTTACGTCAATCGGGGATTTTGTCTCTGCCACATATGAACTCTTTTTCTGTATTCTGGATGGTTGCTGCTTATCCGCTGGCGGCACCATCCATTTCCTTTACTTCACGTCAGCAGCATGTATAGTCTTATTCAAGCTCGCCTTCGGCGGGTTTTGCATTGGCATGTTCATCTCTTATGTGCGNTGCTGCTTATCCGCTGGCGGCACCATCCATTTCCTTTACTTCACGTCAGCAGCATGTATAGTCTTATTCAAGCTCGCCTTCGGCGGGTTTTGCATTGGCATGTTCATCTCTTATGTGCGTCGTCCATTTGGGACACCGGGACTTTCATCAGCGACTTTTTGCATCAGCGTGATATAGCACATCGTATGTCGCAAGAATCACAACTTGGTAAGCTCTGGGAATCACGGAGTGGTGGCTNGTCGTCCATTTGGGACACCGGGACTTTCATCAGCGACTTTTTGCATCAGCGTGATATAGCACATCGTATGTCGCAAGAATCACAACTTGGTAAGCTCTGGGAATCACGGAGTGGTGGCTTGTGTCATTACTGCCTCCCCACGGGCTACACTTTTCAGGAGTGTGATGACTCATCATACGATGATGCTATTGTTTTTGCACACCGTTGCACCAGATGCACGATCCGCCAACTCGTGGTGGGCGACAGGCCAATATACACGTCAGAGAGGTACCACCATAAGCTTCTCCATCGCTGTCAGCATGTCATTTGTGCTGACAGGAATAAGCTTAAGGGGATGCTCGCTAACATCAATCTGACACACTCGAACCTTGTCGACGATCCCGGCCTCGATCGACGACACTCGTACGAGACNTGTCAGCATGTCATTTGTGCTGACAGGAATAAGCTTAAGGGGATGCTCGCTAACATCAATCTGACACACTCGAACCTTGTCGACGATCCCGGCCTCGATCGACGACACTCGTACGAGACGTATTTGGCGCACGCAGTTCGTGCTGAGTTAATGATTCTCGGGGGTACTTTTCGTTTTGTACCTTTCCCAAGCGGCCAGGGTGTGGCCGCGCCACTGAGGGAAGATCCAAGCCCAAAGGGCGAGACCGCGACTGGCCATGCCGGCGGCTCTAATGAAGCGGTGGGACACACCAGCACCACCGGAGCNCCAAGCGGCCAGGGTGTGGCCGCGCCACTGAGGGAAGATCCAAGCCCAAAGGGCGAGACCGCGACTGGCCATGCCGGCGGCTCTAATGAAGCGGTGGGACACACCAGCACCACCGGAGCGTCACGAATGATTGAAGTCGGACCACCCCTCATTCCCTACACCACTGCCACACCAGGAGAGCCTTCAGAGCATATCCGGATTGTGGTTGATTGGGGAAAAGTTGATTTGCGTAAAGACCTCGGAAGCAAGTCTGAGGCATTGGCAGCACTGAATGACGACGCGAAGGTATGCATTGTCGATGACGACCTCCTCGAAACACATGGAGTGCCTGCCAAGGCACGTGTTTGCATGCCCGGAATAACGGATGACGACCTTGCAAAGATCCACGTTGCGTCAAACACGCACGAAAACGCACTAGCGGCCATAGGAAACCGCCACTACGCGAAAAAGGTCACAGACTTGACCTATGATGGCATCACGATCCAAAATTCGGTTGGAAACCCTTCCGAACTGATAAGACGTTCGCTCCATTCGTTCGTCAAAGTAGTGGTGCCTACCATCCTTGAGATCGACGAGTCTGAGATTCGACGACCAGATGCAGAGGCAGTTGAGATTCCTATGAGCGAAATAGTATCAGAGTCCCACGGGAAAACATTGTTCCCAATTCACAAACTCATTTCGGAGATAGCACCCAACAGTTTCACGGAGAAGATGGTTGATGAGAACTTCGATGCCACATCCGGCACCACCATCACCAAAGAACCGGTAACTAAGGCGTTCGTGAAACCGAATGAGACTCTCGGGAAGATCAAACCGAGATTGATACAACACAAGGGACCAAAAGGCACTGCAATGGGATCTTTAATGAACAAGACAATCGAAGAGTGCCTATTCCGCCTTCCATACTTCGTCCTCAGATCCATCAAAGGGAGACCATCATGGTGTGTCCAACCGGATGCTGAGTTTCTACAAGGAATTTCGGGACGGCGGCTTCTCCTCAACAGACTTTGGGTCTTTTGATTCATCAGTCACAGACAAGTGTACGGAAGACCTGAAGAAACCTGGGATCAGACGCATAGTTGAGGAATCGCTCATGAACTCTGTTGCAGCCAAATTCCCCGACAGCGCTGACTACGGCAATGCCGCGAAAACGCGCTGGAAAAAGGCTGACCGGGTTCTATTTGATTCCCTCACGCTTGTAACATCAGTCATGATACGATACTCAGGTGACGGACTTACATCGGTGGGGAACTATTTCATAAATTGGTGCATTGACAGAGTTATTGACGCCATAGCTGAAGCTTTGTTCACCATTTGGGATTGGTCAACCTACACCTTAAAGGAGATTGTTGAGGCATTGCCCACATTCCTCGCCGAAGAAAGACACGTGAAGAAGATATTGGAGTTTGTGGAGCAGAAGTCAAGATACGCAGCGGATACCATTAGCCGCGAGTCAACAGGCAAGCATGTGAAGAAGTCTGATTCCGAGTTCATGTGCGGAGAGGGCGACGACAAGGTCAAAGCATATAGGTGGAAATTCATCCAACACTTCACATGCAGGGACAAGAAAGGAAAGGCTGCCCGCGAGGTCCTCGGGGTCATTACCGGGATACTCTACGTTCAAGCCGGCATGTGCCTAGAGCCACAAGATCGCACTGGGAGGGTCGGGGTCGAACATCTCATCGATCCCTCAAATCGCATTGAATTCACCAGTCGCATCTTTGTGCCAGTTCTTGACAACACTCACATGGTCAGCTTTCCAAAGCTTCGCAAGACATTCGCCGCAGCCACTGTGACATTTAATGTCACCGACAGCTTCAACGAGGCTGCTGTGACAAAGATGTTGTCAATAATGAGTATGTGCGACCAGTGCCCGCTGCAATTCCCGTTCTACTCAATGCTCTGTCGGTTCTACATGAGAAGGGTGACAGATGACAAGATCAAAACCGAGAAGCGCAAATTTGAGTGGTGGGAATATAAACTGGTATTACTCTTAAAAGACAACGAACTCAACAACACTTTCGGCGCTGTGTACGAGCATTTACACGAAAAAGCCAATAGCAGGACAGATCCAGAAATTCAGGCCGAAATTGTCACAGCATTATCAAGAGAAATGCGGTTGGGCAGAAACACAATCAACGCTATTATTGACGCTTTCAATGGTGAAACCGGAGACGGCCTTGGATCAGTTTCTGAGCTGGTCCAGCGATATGCTGCTATGCTGCCACCTGTCTGAGGACAGGTGCGGCATGACCAAGCGAAGAAATTGTACGGTCGTAATGGGGCTGCGATGTCAACGCGGCCCTGGAGGGGTCAGGCACAGTTCACCGAGCCACTGTGCATCCGCCAGTACCCAACTAAGACTGAAGTAGTCCAACCCGCATGGACGAATTGCAGGGCGCGCACCTACCTGCAAGTCGGGAGGCCTTCTGACGAGCGACTCCCCCCTTTGTTGCCGAGGGATAGCGCGCGAAAGCCCCCCTTCCTTAAGAGAGCGGACTCGTACTGGAATCAGGGGAGGGGCGGGACGTGATGGTGTATGTAGCCCCTTAGGCAAGGGCTGCATTTTCGGGGATGGTAAACCTGCCCATCTTATGCGGAGAAAGGCACATTAATGCCCTGCCATGGCTTGACACCCATGGTAGACGTCCCGGAAATGGAAACTACGGCACTCGACTCTACTCCCCCGGACTCTGTCTGGCATGCCCGTGGAGGGAGCGAGGTTTCACAAGGATTCCAGAGTTAATGCAACTTGATCCTTATTTTGGGGTTTCTCCACCCCGGCGCCAACGAAGTGTTATGTACAACCCGAAGAAACGGCGCACCCTGCTCAGGGTGGAGGTGAGCCAGCAGAACTCCACGGGGCACTCCGAACTGGGGGCCATGTCAGTTCCTCTCAACAGTCTATCGGCTGGCCATGTGAATATCCGGCTCAGCCTGCAGACAGAGGAAACGAAGTTAACTACAGAGGCTGGGCCGCAAGGGCTGGAACGAGAGGACAAAAGTGTGAGCTCGAGCTGGAACGACATTCCTGCTATAGGGCCGGAGGGGCTACAGAACCTCTATCTTTCCTGGCGTCAGGGTCTGGTCTCGTCTCAGGCGGTACAGGCGCAGTACGGGCCACAGGTCCTGGAAGCGTTGCACCTGGAGCACCTGACCTACATGAATGGAGAGCTCTACTATGCTGCTAGTCGCCGGCATGCTGCCACGCAGGCTGATGAGGCTGAGTGAGGGAAGGGATGTGAACGAAGGGTCGGGATCCAAGGGTACCTTGTTTGGCATGGCCGACTATGAGGGTGACGGACTTATGGGAACCTCGTTTGGCATGGCTGACTATGAGGTGACTGTCTGAGGGGTGAGGTTAGGCCAATGCAAGTTGGTCACACATCTCCTGGCGCATATGTGCCTTGTAGCTGCTGACCCAGGGGCAGGTGCAAAAAGGAGCTCAAAAAAAAAACCTATAAACCCTAAATCCTAAAAACACTAAACCCTATAAACCCTATTAACCCTAAACCCTATAAACCCTATAAACCCTAAACCCTAAACCCTCTAAACCCTAAACCCTCTAAACCCTAAACCGGTGCTTTAACAGGTTGAGGGTCGGGGTTCCGGGCTTGGGGGGTCGCTGGAGCTTGAGGGTTCAGGCCTGCGCTCTGCGACTTAATGGGGTTCCTATAAAGACCCTTTAGTAGTATAGGGTCCCAAGGTTTTAGGGTCTATATAGGTTTAGGTTTAGGGACTTAGTAGTTGAGTGGATACACTTTGCACTTTCTGGGATAATATTACCCACTATAAAGCTGAAAGTGTACACTTTTCGTGATAATATTCCCCACGATAAAACTGAAAGTGTACACTTTTCGGGGCTGACGAACTCAGCAACTAAGACGATTTGGGGCTTACAGTAAAAGCCCATAAGTTGGAAACCCCATAGCCTCAATCCATATGAGTAATGTGTAGGGAAGCCCAGCACTGTTTGGCCTTAATCCGGTTTCCAACTTTATGGGGTTTACTGTAGGGTCTTGGGATTTAAGGCAGCGACCTTAGCAAACACACAGGCTTGCTTTTTCTTGAGGAGATGGTATTATAGCGTGGTGCTTTTTTAACGGGTTGTGCAGGGTTCATAGCGTTTGATGAGCTGGCCTTGAGGAGAATACCCTAAACCCCAAACCCTAAACCTTAACCCAATAGAGCTGCGGGTTGCTGTAACGGCTTTTGACATTAGAAAACCCCGAAAGCACACAAGCATAAGCATCTTAAAGGGATGTCCCTACCTTATTGGGCTTCATTGTAAGGGGGTGTATATATGATATCCCTATCCTAATTTTTGCTTATGTGCTTTTTGGGGGTCCTAAATTTGATGGTATTACAAGAGGTTGGGGCGATGCTGGTTCAGGGTCTCGGGCGTCAGGTTAAGGGTTTGTTCGGCGTAGGATTTGGGGGCTCATGGTTTTGTATACATCATATGGGTCGGTCCCCTTTTGGGTACCTTAAACATTAGGTGCCGTATTATAATCAGGACCCAAAACGGGACCCTAATATTGACAACCACCCATATAGAAGCCTTAATATTACCGACCAGTCTTATTCCTTCGGGTTCCTTATTATGGGTACACGATACAGGAGCCCTAAACCCTATTCCAACCATTGAGGCGACGTCATTCCCATCCTCTCCGAGACTCCAACATCCCTTAATTAAGGAATATTGAATATACCTTAAATTTTTGCAGGATCCTGAATATCATTTATAGTATATTCCTCAATTAAGGGATGTTTATAGTAGGATCCTGAATATGATTTATAGCGTGTTCCTCAATTAAGGGATGTTGGGAGTTTCTGGGCCATGAGGAATCAGGCGGCAATTCCATGAGGCCTGCAAAGTCGGACCCAAGCCTGGCTCGAATATCGGGCAGCTTACCATGGGAGTAGAGGAGTACTAAGGGTTTAGGGTTTAGGATTTCAAGGAGGAGTAGTAGTAGTCGTCGTAGCAGTGCTACTTGGACTGGAGGATCATGGGGCTTAGTAAGCAAGTTTATAAGCTTTAAGTACCTTAATTAGGACTATAAGTAAAAACATGGTTATAGTTGCCTTTTGATAAGTCCCATGATCCTCCAAGTAGTAGCAGTAGTAAGTCGGAATCCGGACTGTCTTCCAGGTACATTCGCAGAGCCCTGGCCCAGATTTCCCACGCTGGCGGCAGCGACGCTCCACAGGGGAGCTGTCTCCTAGAGGACCAAAATGTGAGTTTCGGAAACTAAGGGACTTTAATCTGGGTTTAGGGTTTAGGGTTTAGGGCTCCTCATCACATAATGGGATCCTTTCAGGCAGCTTAACATAGACCTTACATACACCTCAATATGAGGGCCTCCCAAACCACATATCCTTAGTTTGAGAACCCCCGAATCACTTACTTGCCTTTGAACTTATCTTAAACATATTTCGGGTTCCTGACAATGGTTTACCATAAGGCTAAAGTATCTTAATCAATCGGTTTTTGGGTCGAGACTTGGACACGTCCAGACCCTACAACCTTAAAGCCCTAAACCCTAAAGCCTTAAAAACCCCCAAAACCCTAATGCCCTAAGACCCTAAACCCTAAAACCCCAAACCGTAAAACACTAACCCCTAAACCCTAAGACCCTAAGACCCTAAACCCTTATAGAATCGTTGCCACTTTTGACAGGCTGTTCATCCTCTGAGGGCGTAAGCATGATGCCACACCTCAAGGAGGAGATGTAACTTACAAGGATTTCAAATTCAGTCACCATATAGTATAGGAATTCATGTTATGAGGGGATAAAGGGCCCTTGCTTTGATGGGTCGGTTGGCCCTTAAGGTCTAGAGACAATAAAGACAGACGAAGACTTTTCAGACCCTACAAGACTCGACAAGGCTATCTTAGGAGTTTCAGAACACACGAAACCCCGAAGTAGCAGACTAGACAAGACGGCCCTTATCATCCGGATCTCCGAATCAGCTTGTTTGGGGAAACTCAACTTTTCAACTTTTGGGGTTCTTTTAAGGTAGTCGATTCTGAAAGTTTCAACTTTTATTTCCTTGGGTTTTGGGCCAGTGAGATCATCCGGATTTCCGAATAAGCCACCCTGCTTGGAGGGTCGGGGGACTTAGTAAGTAGGTAGTAAGTAGACTTATAAGTACCCTAAAAGGGACCCGAATTGGGGTTATGGTACTTATAAGTCCCAAAAATAAACAGTTACTAAGTCCCCCGACCCTCCAAGTGAAGCCATGGCACCTTGGAGCCTGAAACCCTCAACCTCTACTACAATAACTTGGCCTTTCTCTCGTTGGATCTTAGGACTTTAACTTTTCAGGTTTCTATATGAACCCTAATAAGGAGGCCAAAAGTTTAATTTTTTGGAGGGGTTCAGAAGTCAGCCAAGATAAACCCTGAAACCTGGGCCCTGCAACTCCCATTCTGGCACACATTACTGCAGTCCTGCTGTGCAGTGATGTGTCCTGTGCTGCGTGCGCCGTGGCGATTCTGAGTGTGGCAAAATGCCCAGAGACTCCCAAACCCCACATCTACTAAACAAGGCACTATATTTGCTTTACAGGTGTTTATGACGCTTCAAGAGGGCTTATAGACCGCAGTGGAGTTTCGACAAGGGCGGGCCAGGAAAGTCAATTTGCAATGGGATCTTGTACATTCCTGAATGAAGAGGTTTAGCATCTAGGTTCTGCGGGCAAAGGTTTGAAGCATACAGGTGCAAAAGTTGCAGGTCAAAAAAGCGTTCGTAAGCCTTGTTTCTGAAGGCTACTATACACATGCATTTAAGTGGTTGTCAAAATTCTGGTCCCTTTTTGGATCCTTATTATAATACGGCACTTAATATTTAGGGTACCCAAAAAGGGACCCTAATTCTGACAACCACCCATGTGGCAAAGCCCTAAACTCTGAACCTCGAAACGTCCTGGGTACGGAGCTTGGAGGGTCGGGGGACTTAGTAACTGTTTATTTTTGGGACTTATAAGTACCATAACCCCAATTAGGGCCCCTTTTAGGGTACTTATAAGTCTACTTATTACCTACTTACTAAGTCCCCCGACCCTCCAAGAGGGAAGCCGGGGTTGCAAGTTGACAGATTTCGCGGCTCGGGGGTTGAGGGCTTCGGGGGCTGGGGCTTTGGGTGTGAGCTTTAGGGTTTTACCCTCAGGGTCCAGGTATCTCCTTAGGAGGGTCCGGAATGTCCTAGGGAGAGTCCTTGGGTCTCTTTGGGTTAGAAACCCTCAATTTTGAGTTTCCTTAAAGTGTTAGGACCCTAAGGGTGCTTATGGCCTAGACTGTACGAGCGCACCCTGAACCCTAAACCAGGTTTCTAAGTCTCCAACAGGCGCTGAGACCGCCATGCCAGGAAAGCCCAGAGACACTAACACCCTAGTAGTAGAGTGGCTAACCTTTAACCATTTTGGGTTCTTATAACCCCTATATAATCCCAATATACTCCCCAAGGTTAACCTTTAGTTCCAGAGGATACTCGACAAGTAGGAACATGTATGAATTTACCAGGTCACCCAGTAGTACCGTAGACCCCTTCTTGATTTCGGTGTCTCCCATTAAGATTGCTTGGTAGCTGAGTGGATACACTTTACACTTTTTGGCATAATATTACCCACTATAAACTGAAAGTGTACGCTTTTGGGGGCTTATGAACTCAGAAACTAAGAAGATTGTATGGCAGCAAAAAGCGTATCCTGGCTTTTGATGGGTCACAGGGGAACCTAGCTACGATGGCGAACCCTAAAGCCGCAAATCCTTAACTGAACCCTACAGCCTACCCAAAGGGTCCTAACACTTTAGGGAACCTCAAAATGTGGGATTTCTGAGACCCCAAAGAGACCCAAGGGCTCTCCCTAGGAGACTCCGGACCCTCCTAAGGAGATACCTGGACCCTTAGGGTAAAACTCTGCCCTAAACCCCAAGCCCTGAAACGGAAGGCTTTTTGTAGGTTTGGGGTCTCTGGTGATGAATCTGCAAGACATTGGCATGAATCCGTCTCGTGAGATGGGGCTTAAGGTTTAGGGTTCAGGGTTAAGGATTTAAGCCTGAGGGTTTATTCACGGCTGAACCTGCTAAACCTTATAACTGCCGATCCCTAAACCCAGCCCTCAAACTTATCAAGCGCCCAGACTGAAGCCTGTAATCTTCGACCCCAAACCTAAAACCTTCGACTGTGTTCTGGAGTACAATACATTAATGCTTTTTGTTGGGACCTGTTCATGCAAGGAACCCTTCTGAAAATACAAGGGTCTACTGTTTTGTCTCTCTGGTTGCTTCAAAGCCCAGTGAAGCCTGCGACCTCTTATCTAGGAGACCCTGTAGTCTCCTTAGGAGTTATTTTCTTATTTCGGCTCATACGAATCCCAAGAGAATATTTCAAGTGATATTGTTATTATGGTGCTAAGGGGGGGTATAGCCTGATCAAACAGGACCAAAACGCTTGTTGAATCCTCTACAAATCAAGAGTATACCTCCCCAACCCCCCCTCAAAGAAAGCTAGGCTGTAGAGTCTTGTTATACAGGGTCTTGCACTCCAAAGGGGTTCAGGAGTTGGTGTTAGGGTCTTGCACTCAAGCTTCCATCTCCGCGAGATGTTTTGCCTCAGGCTGGTGACTGCCCCAGCAACCCAAAGAACCGATCTTCACCAGAGGTTAGGGTTTAGGGTTTAGGGTTCAGTATGTTAGGCTGTAGGGGCCTTAATAACTACCTATACTGTTATTTTGAGGGGTCCTTATTATAGTTCTAATACAATGAGCCCCAAAACCCTATTCTAATTATTAAGGCCCCTATATTAGGGTTTAGGGTTCAGTATGTTAGGCTGGTTGAGGTTTTAGGTTGGCGGTTTCAGACCTTACTTCAGGTTTGCTTTGCGGATGCCAGGCACGAACTGGCCCGAGGCTCCTGAACAATGAACCTATTCCTGGGAGCATATTTTGCAATGCGCATATTTCAACATAGCTAAAGTCAAGCAAGATGTTGCCCATCTGCGACTTAGATCTCTATGTTTAACCTACTAGGCGTGTCCATTGTAACATGGTGACGAAGAGCCCGCGCGGTCCGAAACCAAAGGGTGCAGCCCTGCCTTCGCAAGGAAAACAGTGTATCAAGGAATATACTTTTGATTGTATTAAGGGTCCTCATCACAAGGCTTCAGGCATTCCTTGGTTTTAGATATCTGGGTTTTCTGTGCCTCAGCCCCAAACCTTAAACCCCTACACCCTAAACCCTAAACGGGCCCTCAACGCTAATCCCCAGACTTGTCTTGGTTTAAGTGGTGTTGCACGTTCCCTCACACCACCAGCCCACGGATGACCAAACCAATTCCCAAGCTGGTCTGTCCATGTAGCCTTCAGCAGAAGTTCCTTTAGGAGCTTGGGGATATGACTGTCGTACCTATACGTATAGTTGCCTCAAACCCTGAATATCTTGATTGTACGTACTTATGTCCTTAAATGTTACCTTCAACTTTGGGGACCCTATAAAGTCCTTTTTAGAGTGCATGAAAATAAGATCTACAGAACCTGCAAAACAGTAGGTTCTGGTATGTAGTAGAAGGTAAGTCCCATAAACCCTAAACCCTAAACCCCTAAAGTTTTAAGGAGTCACACGGGGGAACCCGACAGTCAGAACCACCAGCCAAAACCCGAGCCAAACCCGAGTCTAAGTCACCCGGTTCGTGTACCACTAATATGGGGGCCCAAAGGTGCTTGTGACTTATAGTCCCGATTATTGCTACGGGTAGAATCTACCCACAATCTTGCTGGAATTATTCAGATATATACCTTTGTCTCTTCGGCACAACGTGCTTCATCTCCCAGGCAAGGCCTTATCCACGAAGAGTGACGATAATGGTCAATGGTAGTTACGCTGCGATCCCTTTGTGTTCCTACTATACCACTAGGATGGCTTAGCCGGCAAAACCCGACCAACCTGCGTCTTAGAATCCTGAGAAGAGCAAAACAAGCGCCGTACCCTGGGGTTTAGGGCTAGCTGTTGACCCCACCGCTATCCTGCTGCGCTGTTGGTTGGATCCCCCCATAGAAAGCTCGTGGCCTGGAGGTTGCTCTGGTCTATCTGGGCAACAAGCTGGCCAGCACGATCGATCTTGGAGCGGTTCTAAATTCGACGATTTAGGGTCTGGAATGGGGTCTTTGAATTGTCTGAGATTCCTGTGTAGAGTTTACAAGCAGCCCCAAACTCGACAAAATAGTGGACTACGACCCCGGTAGCTTCAACGACTGGGTATACCCGTGAAAAACGTAGGTTAGTGCTCGGTTAGTGACAAGCCTACTCACAAGATCCTGCGAGCCTAGAAATCTGTTGAGGGCTCTGTGAAACCCTTCGAAATCCAAGTGTTGAGGTCTAAGATTAGGGATCCGTTTGGGGGTCGGGCATGAAAAACGATGTTGAAACGGAGGTCTTCAAAACTAGTCTTGGCAACATAATATTCCCATATGGTCCTTTTCCCTCTAGCAAGATCTGACCGTGGTTTAGGAGGTTGTCGATGTTATTATTCCTCCTCGGGAATTCTACTTTAGTTGTACTATTATAACTTATAAATAACCCTTCCCTAAGCCATATCCAGCTAATTAGTTATTCTGGGCCCATAATGGCCCATATGACACGTCCTGAGACTTGGCTGCAGGGTTTAGGGAGTTTGGGGTTACTAGAGCATGGCCAGCACGTTACAAATTGCGTAAAGAAGAAGGAACCTTAAGGACGAAATGTACCTTAAAAGGGTTTAAGGTTCATATACCATATAGGTATTCATAGTATAAGGGTATAAGGCCCTTACTTTTAAGGGTCATTTGGTCTTCGAGGAACTGAGGACTGAGGCAGGCTGCCCACCGTTCACAGTATCCGACGTACCCAGAGAGCCCAATACCCCTTAATTAAGGAATATAGCTTAAATCATAATATGAAGACGCTAATATTTTAAGGTATATTCCTTAATTAAGGGGTATTGGGCTCTCTGGGTACCTACACCAGACCGGGATTTCGAGGCAACAACCGCCTATATACGTCAGCGAAAGGTTTATCTATAGAGCCTCATTACGATATTTCAACCTTAGCTCAGGCTTTCTTACCTGGCACAGCGCCTGCGAGTTCCTTCCGAGCAGTTTATGTCGCATCCTATGTTCTTCGATTTGTGTGGTGTTTAAGGTTTTCCTGAATTCAGGCCCTGAAAGTTGTGTACCCTGATATTAACGCCCCTGCCCCCAAAGGCCCTGCAAAACCTAAACCCCAAGACCGCAAAATCAGCCCTTAGTATAATGAGATATCAAGCGCTACACAGCCCTAAGAATCCGGAGTTCTATTCAGTTAACCCTGGGTTTCGAGGAACTGAATCTGCCGGGCTTGCAAGCACAAGCTGTATGTGCATGGGCAGTAACCCGTTACAATGGCATTCTTGATCAAGCTTCTATGTGGCTGAGTGACAGCGAGGCGAACTCTCTTGCCGAGATTCTCGGCCACAATAGGTTTGGGAAAGCTTTTCAGGGATTCGTGTTGCTCATGCTCTATTGTGTTCGCCTGGTATCGAGCCTAAGGGCAGGCCGTGTCTATGTGGAGTCATATACTGCCCTGGCTCAGCAAGCACTGCACGAAGCGAGGCCGCGATACAAGATGCGTCCCAAATTTCATCAATTTCATTGCGAACTGGTCTTGAGATTGCTCACTTCAAGATTAAACCCACGCTGGGGCTCGTGCTGGACAGAGGAAGATTATGTGGGACAGATCACAAAGATTGTGAAGGGAGCTGTACATTCGGACACGATCTCCCGACGTGTGTTGCAGCGATGGCAGCGGGAGGTCCTTCAGATAGCGATTCAGCTCAAGGTTTCGCGCAGCTTCGGGTTCAAAACCGACGTGTACGACCGCCGAAACACGGTTTAGGGTTTAGCGCGGATGCACTGTCCACTGCGACCTGAACGCGGATGGTACGGTGGCACATGGTGCAGTTGGTATTCCGACTCTCTAGGCGAACCTGGCGTCCCTAAGCCTTAAAACCTGAGACCCTTGGCCCTCATTTTTCAATTTTTTCTGAACCCTGAATCTTACGAACCTAAGCCCTACCGCGGCGCCTTATCGTCAGCCCTCCTGCAGAAAACCCCCAAGCGTCTAAACCCCAATATAGGAACCTGATTAATTGGGGCCATATGGATCCCACTATGTGGGGGCTTGTGGGACAAGGGTTCCTTAATCAGGTTCCCACATGACCCTAAGCCCTGAGTTTAAATCCCCCTCCCTCAAGCCCTGCAGTCATGACTCACTCGAAGGAGCCTTGCCAAAACAGCACAAGAAGCTGCTGATGAACAAAAGCCACCCGGCTGAGGGCATCCGAGCCCCAAACCCTAAACCCTAAGCCCTAAACCCTACACCCTAAACCCTAAGCCCTAAACCCTAAACCGTAACAAAAGCCTCCCGGCTGAGGGCATCCGAGGTTACGGGTTTATAGGGTGAACCCTAAATCTTCAACCCTAAGTTCTCAGTTTAGGAAGTGAAACCGGTTTAGAGTTTAGGGTTTAGGGTTTAAAGTTTAGGGTTTAGGGAAACGTCTGTCCAATTATCCCGTGAATACTGCTCAGTAGGTTTTCTTTCTGAATTACCGTAGTAACATGAGCGAGAGGACAATGCAAGTTATAAGGACTGTAAGGGGGGGAACACACACTGCATCCAAGCGCGCGCACATTCAGAATTAATATAATTATGCGTATGCATCAGTGCATATATGTGTACATACAGAATAAAATATATATATATATATTTATATTTATATGATTATACATATATATACACACACACATACATACACACCCATGCAGACACTTGAAGTTAGTGTTTGTGCCATGAGTCAATCGGCTACGGCAGTCCGGACTCTCCGAGAGTGGTCCTTCTTGTTAGGTGCCCCAGCAAGGCAACAGACGGATCGATTGAGCCAGCTTCTTGAGGGGCTTCTCATGAAAGGACTAGGGTATCACCAAGACTTGGAGTGGGCAACCTTCAAACCCCCAACCCCGAAGTAAAGCCCTTATGTTAGCCTTATATTCTAGGACTTTAACCCCCAACCCCTAAGTAAAGCCCTTATGTTAGCCTTATCTTCTAGGACTTTTCAAGAACCGATAAGGAAACCCATGTTTGATGATTCAGGCCCTGAATCCTAGACACTGAGAACCCTAAAACCTTTGGCTCCGAATCTGCAGATATCGAGCTGTTGAGTTGTCGCTTCTACTCGAAGGATGCTTAGGGGCTGAATTTGAATGGCTAGCCTTTTCTGGCCCAGGGTACTCAGCCCGAGGTGACTCAGGGGGTCTAGGGTTTAGGCTTTTGGGTTCTTTTGGGTTTAGGATGTGTGGCTTAGGGTTGGAGCTTAGGAGGGTGCAGGGTTTTCAGTTTGGGTTTGTTCGTGTCTGGGTTTCGGGTTAATCTACTTGAAAAGTAAAGGCATATGTACCCTAGCTAGGCTAGACTTATCCTACTTTGAATCATACCTGCGTCCTTCTTACGAAGTCCTCTGATCCTAAGTCTCACATCCCAAGCCCTTGCCCGAAATCCCTTTTACCTTACAAAACCCCAATCCTTCTTCAAAGTCACCTGATCATGAAAGTCTGGTCCAGCTATGTTCTGGAGCACCATACTTTATTACTTGTTGGGCGACCTGCTCGTTAAAGGAACCATTATGAAATAAACGTGAATACTGTTTTCTCCTTGGCCAGCCCCGTCCAGAATGCACAGTTCCGCTCCATTGCCTTCAGAGCAAGTTTGGGGTTCAGGGTTTAGGGAGGGCTTTTAAGGTTTGTACGGTTTAGGGTGTAGTTCTCGCTTTAGGCTCTATGGATGTATAGGTGTTTAGGGATCGCGGGTTTAGAGTGCCGATCATCCTGACGAGGCTGGTCCAAATCGGCTGGAGCAGGTGCATCCGAAGCTAAGTCCTGCAAGTTGCCGGGTGTTGAGACCCTAGCTCAGATTGATATGGAGGTTTGGGTTATCAGTAGTAGTATGGCCGTAAAGCCGCCATATATGAGGATTGTACCTTTAGTAAAATACCAGTACCACCCAACACTCTGTTGAAATTATTCAGGCCCCTACATCGGGTCTAACCGGCTTTTGCAAGGCTCTTATATAAAGTGGGGCACAGTGTTGTGGGCGAGCGGGGGGGGAAAGAGGCAAAGAGTAAGGCGGGTAACTAGTTGAAGAGGAGCATGAATATTAAGAGTCGGAATAGCTTGTAATGAAGCTACGCTTGTTGTCCGTATACAACAATTAAAACAATATGAGACAACCCAATACTTCGAGGCTAACCATTAAGAAGCCCTACAACCCTGCGGCTCCAATCCCACCTTGTGGCATTTGTATGAGGGTTTGCTATCTAAACCCTGTAGACGAAACGAAGTTGGGCATGCAGAGGGGCAGTTAGGAATGCACTTCTTTACGAGGAGATTCCCATCCAAAAGGGAACTTGAACGAACTAGAATCTGCTTATTCTGGGGTCCCTATACATGTCGATTTGTCTATCCCAGGCTCTGTACAAGAGCCCTACCAGAAAGTGAGTTCCGGCAGTATATACTACTTCATGTATTTCTGAAATGTTCGTAACAACTAGGTTCCTGAGTAGTACCCTTTTGCCCTTTTTGTTTTAGGGTCCCCTTATTAGAACCGAATAGTAGGAAAAAGGGTACCCTTGTTATAAATGGTCTACTCAGGAACCTAGACAAGGTATGGGAAGGCACCCTTGGACCCTATGCGCTCAGTCGAGGGCGGTTGTCGAGGGGATAGGTGCATAATGTAGGAACCTGATTAAGAAACCTTGGGCCTTTATTGGGGTTCCTTATATGAACCCTACTATTTTGGGGATATAGGCCCAGGGTTTCTTAATCAGGTTCCTACATTAGGGTCGACTGTGTAACCCACTCCACTTCAGAATTTATGTTTATAATCGAATTCAATGTCAAAGCTTTCTTGTCGTGTAAGGGTCTCACAGGTTTTCCACGGGGGCCTGGAGCCCTCGAAGTAAAGGAGTGTAAGTTGAAACTTTTTAAGGTTTAGGGTTTTAGGGTTTCAGGACCATAAACCCTCAACCCTACACACTACAATATAAACAGACTTTAAGATTGCCCGTAAACGTTTTTGATTGACGGCTTGTGGCTTTCCTTGGTCTCCCTGCCGCCCTGGCCTCCGATGACGTGGGAACCCAGAAGACTTGCAAGAAACTTTGGCGTGGAGAGTTTTAAGTACACAACTTAAACATAGAGCGTGTAACTACTTTGCTGCGTTCTTAGTTTTCTTGTCTGGAACTAACAAGTTGTTTCTTTGAGAGGAACCTGCGAGAATATTACTGCGATAGTGCTGATTACTTTCTATGAGATTGATTGCAGTTAGATTGATTAGGATCCTCTGTAGAAGCTGACATAGCTTCCTGAACCCTAAACCCAAAACCCTAAACCTTTCCCAGGGATTTTGCAGCCCGGATGAGGTGGAAAGTCCGCCAACAAAAAGAGCGGCGGCGGCGGCAATCGAACGAACGCAGGCAGATGTACTCGAGCTGGTCCGGGTTTGAGGAGCCTCGAATAAGCCCTAGATTCCCTGCATCCTGAGAGCCGAAACAAAAGCCTGAAGCCGGATCGCTCATGTAGAGCCCATACCCTTCTAAGAAATATCGTGATTTGAGGTTTTCCTGAGTTGAGGAGTCCACCTTCAAAATATCGGGACCCTAATATCACGATTTAGGGTATTTCCCAGGCCCCCGGGAGCATCAAAAAAGACGATCCCCTAATTTGGCACTAAACGGTACTTTATCGGAACCCCCTTAAGGGATCTACTTTTTGGATCCTCCCGGGGGTCTAGGAGATTGCAGATTGTTGGTCTCTCTGGCTTTTGGCCCTCGTTGCCCGGTTCAAAAACCGCCAAGGAAGCTTTCTTTCCCACACCGAGAAGCGGCAGGGCTTTCCAGCTCTTTACCGGTTTAGGGTTCAAGGGTTCACGTTTAGGGTTCAGGGCTGCAGAGGGTTTTATAAGCCGGTTTATGGTTTAGAGTGTTGCAGAGCTTGTCAAAGTGTAATGGTCTTAGCGGGCTGCCAACAAGCTGTCTGCACAAAGGATCAGGTAAGGTTGGAGGTGTAACATAGCCTGAACTTGGCGTTCTTCTGGTTGGCTCTTAGGACTTTAACTTTGGGGGTTTCTATATGCACCATAATACGGAGGCTAAAAGTTTAACTTTTTGGAGGGGTTCAGAAGTCAGCCAAGTGAATATCTACCCATGTGTAGTATTCCTTAGGGCTCCCCCAACAGATCCACAGCATTATATACCCCGAATCCTTGTTCTAGCCATCACGGCCCCTTATCAGGTGAGTTATCCCGAGTTCGTGTACCTGTACAGTAAACTGAACGCGCGATCCTAGCCGATCAAAAAGAGTCCCCAAAACCTTACTTCCCGCGCAGATGATGGACAAATTTGGCAGCAAGCCCTGTTCATTCCACTGGCAAAGAAGCTTGGAATAATTTGGGAGCCATGTGTTTAAACCTTGGGTGTCTGCCCTAGGGGTCCTAACAAATTTTGGAACCTCAAAATTGAGGGTTTCTGAGACCCCAGACAGACCCAAAGACTCTCCCTAGAACATTCCGGACCCTCCTAAAGAGATACCTGGACCCTTAGGGCAAACCCTAAACCCCTAAACCCTAAACCCCTAAACCCCTAAATCCCTAAACCCTAAACCCCTAAACCGTATTAGGGTTCCGAATATGTTGGGGTTACCGGACCCGGGATTCCTGATCAGGTTCCTTATAGTCAGGTTCCTAAAAGTATTCTGGGCTTTGGAGTACCATACTTTAATTGATCATTTAAATCCTGCACTACCCATAATTAGGGACTATACCATGGTTCCCATAGTTTAGGGTCATTAAGGTAGTGCAGCTGGGCTTTGGAGTACCATACTTTAATACTTTTTTCTTAAAGGAACCCTTATGAAATAGGAGTTTATACTTTTTTCTCCCTGGTTACTTAAAAGCCCAGTATTCAAGGTAAAAGATTGGCGGAGTAGGGCTGAGGGGCTCAGAAAAGCTGCCAGAGGGTTTCCTGCTTGGAGGGTCGGGGGACTTACGGTTGATGGACAAGATCCTGCATGACCCTAAGGACCCTAAACTATGGGAATTATGGTATATTCCTTATAATGGGTAATGCAGGATTTTGTCCATCAACAGTAGTAAGTAGGGAATAAGTAGAGTTATAAGTATCATAAAAGGGGATCCTAATTGGGGTTATGGTACTTATAGCTCTATACAAGAACTACTTGACTTGGTAAGTCCCCCGAGCCTCCCAGTAGGGGCTGAGTAGGTAGCCTTTGACCTTTTGAGGCTCATATGACCCTAGCATACTTGAAAAGGCTTAGTAAGTTGGTTATAAGTAGGGTTACAATTAGGGTAACTCCGTTTAAGGCACTTATAACCCTACTTATAACCTACTTACTAAGTCCCCTGCCCCTTCAAGTAGCTTTTCTAGGTTCCTCAGTGGTACCCTTTTGCCCTTTTGGATTTAAGTAAAAACGAGTATCAGGAAAAGGGTACCCTTATTATTAGGGGTTACTTGAAAAGGTTAACCTTGTTTGGGCGAGCTTGGGTATTCCCTTAAAGAGACTCCTTGGTTTCGGGTTGGGGGGTATCTTAGGGTTTTAGGGTTTAGGGTTTTAGGATTTATAGGGTTTAGGGTTTTAGGGTTTAGGGTTTTAGGGTTTATAGGGTTTAGGGGTTTAGGGCTTTAGGATTTTAGGGTTTAGGGGTTTAGGGTTTAGAGGTTTAGGATTTTAGGGCTTAGGGGTTTAGGGTTCTTTGTAATCGGGGTGAAGGCTTTAAGCAAGGGATGTTGAGGGTTTACCCAAGCCTGAAAATTCCTTAGCCCTGAAAGCGCCGGAAAAACTCCCAAAAACACCCATACCTTAAAAGCCTTGAGCAATATACCTCAAATTCTACCTGTAGCAAGAGACCCTACGAAGGTTCAGGGTTTAGGGTTGGAAGCAATGTGACGTTGGATCCACAGGTTATGTTTGTGTCACGCAGTTCAGCGCAAAGTCGGCGTAGGTCTTGGGCCCACAGCGGACTTTGCAAGACCCTTACCTAACCCTCCACTCCTGTCATTTTCAACTTCTTAAAGAAACCAAACCTAACCCTTATCCCTAAACCCCAAATCCCCAAACCCCCAAACCCCAAGCCCCTAAACTCCTAAACCTGAACCGCGCTGCCTGCCAAAAGGATCCTTGAAACCCTGCACCTCCGCATCCAAGCAGCGCTGGCAGTGGAAGTGGGCCAGGCCGAAACCTCCGAAAACTGCGGTGTTGGGTTTACTATAAGGTTAGAAGTATGGGCCCCTAATATGGACCCTTAGGCCTTTTTTGAGGGAGTTCTAGGGACCCTTAAGAGTCTATATAGGGTATATAGTAGGTATATAAGGATCCCAGGCACCAGGGTTAAGGGCCAATACTAGGGGTCCATGGTTTCAACCGTTGATTTACGGCTTTAGAGCTTTGGGGTTCAGGGTTTTGGGGTTTAGGGGTTCGGGTTTTGGAAGTTTTGGGGTTTAGTATTTTGGCGTTGGTGGATTGGAGTTTAGGGTTTAGGATGTAGGGTTTTAGAGCTTGGGGTTTAGGGTTTTGGGTGTTTGAGGTTCAGGCGTTCGTCCCTAGTATTTCGAGGACCAGCGGCCCCTCTTGATTCATGCAGATCCCACAGTACCAGAACTCCCGCCCTTAACCCCTAAAGGCCCTACCAACCTGAAGCCATGACCCTAACATAGTCGGGATACGGTTGATCATATAAATCCTGCATTACCCATAATTAGGGACTATACCATAGGTCCCATAGTTTAGGGTCATTACTTGGAGGGTCGGGGGACTTAGTAAGTGGGCAGTAAGTAGACTTATAAGTACCCTAAACGGGACCCTCATTGGGGTTATGGTACTTATAACTCCATAAAATAAGCAGTTACTAAGTCCCCCGACCCTCCAAGTAAGGTAGTGCAGGATTTATATCATAACCTAAACCCTAGTAAACCCTATAGATCCCTTAAAGGAACCCTTAGATTCCTTTAAAGGACCCCCAGGATTTATATCATCAACCGTAGGGTTCGGGGTTGTAGGATCTTGGAATTCAGCATCGAGGGCATGGTGCGGTTTTGGGCCAGGGGGGGTGAGGTTAGCCCCTGAACCCTAAGCCTTAAACTGCAACCCCTAAAAGCCCTAAGCCTTAAAGAAGGCCCTGAACCTTTTGCCCTGAACAGACAAACCCTCTAAACCCTAGGCCTCAAGAAGCCCTAACCCCGAAATCCCCGACACCTTAAACCCTAAATCCTAAAGCCCTAAACCCTAATCCCTAAAACCCTAAAGCCTAGACCCTGTTATAAACCCTAAACGCTCAAACAAAAGCCTCCGTCATAAATCATATACCCTAAAACCCTAAACTCTAACCCCTGAAATCTAAAGCCTGGACCCTATTATAATGCTCAACAAGAATCCTAACCTATTGCCTGCAAACTCAACTTTTCAACCTTTGGGGTTCTTATAAGGTAGTCGATTCTGAAAGTTTCAACTTTTATTTCCTTGGGTTGTGGGCCAGTGAGCTAAATGCCTAAATCATAAATCCTACTTCCAGGACTATGCCATGGAATTCTGCTCTGCATGTCGCTTCTCAAGCTTCGTGCAGTGCGTGGTGCCTTGACCAGGCTAAGGGTTCGCTGTAGGGTTCAGGGTTAAGGGTTTAGGGCTTAGGGTGTAGGGTTTAGGGTTAAGGGTTTTTTATTTGGGGTTAAGGGTTTAGGGTTTAGGGTTAAGGGTTCTGTATTTAGGGTTAAGGGTTTAGGGCTTAGGATTAAGGGTTNTAGGGCTTAGGGTGTAGGGTTTAGGGTTAAGGGTTTTTTATTTGGGGTTAAGGGTTTAGGGTTTAGGGTTAAGGGTTCTGTATTTAGGGTTAAGGGTTTAGGGCTTAGGATTAAGGGTTAAGGGTTTAGGGTTAAGGGTAAAGGGTCTAGGGTTTAGGATTAATTAAGGGTTTAGAGTTGAGGGAGGGTTAACATACTTAGCTAATGGTAGAGCTTGAAACTTTCTGGCCTTACATNTTAAGGGTTTAGGGTTAAGGGTAAAGGGTCTAGGGTTTAGGATTAATTAAGGGTTTAGAGTTGAGGGAGGGTTAACATACTTAGCTAATGGTAGAGCTTGAAACTTTCTGGCCTTACATTATTTAGTGCATCTTGGAAAGTTTGAACTTTTTTGGTTCCGGTTATTGAATAAGAGAGTTAAGGTTTTGGGGGTCTAAGGGTGTCTCTGATCTTCTGGGGCAAAGGGTTGCGGAGTTTAAGGGCTTTTGAGTCTTACATGCTAAGTCTTTCATTTAGGGCTGGGGTTCTTTAGGCTTTTAGGATATACTAGGTTCCTGGGTAGTACCCTTTTGCCCTTGTTATTTTCGGGTCCCCTTATTAAAGCTGAAAATTAGGAAAAGGGTACCCTTATTATAAAGGGGCGACTCGCCGAACCTGAAAATGGCTTACTAGGTTCCTGCCCTAAGGGTCCTAACACATTGGTTAGGGGTTTCTGAGACCCCAAAGAGACCCAAGGACTCTCCCTAGGACATTCCGGACCCTCTTAAAGAGATACCTAAAGCGAATGGCATAGTTTCCTTATGTCTGCTTTTTATGGCAACTTAAGCTAAGTGCCATACCAAACCAGGTAAGGTTGGCTATGCACATGCACAACGTCTTCGAGCAGAGGCGCAGTCTTCGAGAGTCCGTTGCGAGCTCAGTTGCTTGGGTTTAGTGTTTTAGGGTTCAGGGTTCTGGGTGTTACATGTGTTAGAATTTCTGGTCCCTTTAATTTCGGTGTTCCAAGGGCTTCGATGTTTGAGAGATCTTTCTTGGTGTTGGGTAATGTAGGGGCCTTAATTACAAGTTTGAATGGGGTTTGGGGGGGCATATGATATATTGATAATCTTACTAAGGGCTGTTCTATCTATGAGGGCCTGCATACTAAAGTGATCCACGAAGAGCAGTTTCTGCGTACATACGCTCTGCGGGTACGAGGGGTAGAGCAAATATTGGCTCAGAAGGGTTTTGGGTTTCGCGCCCTACATCGCCGCAGCATGCAGAAGCGAATGTTCTCAAGCAGCAAGTTAAACAAGAAGCTATACTAGACCAGACACATCGGCTACAGAGCATAAGTTGATCTTAGGGATTTGGGGATTTGGGGATTTGGGTAAACCCTAAACCCTAAACCCCTAAACCCTGAAAAAACCGCTCACTATCAAGGAAACCGAGTGAGGGGTTTAGCAACTATGACCCAATGCCCGTAAATCCTAAACCCGAAACATAACGTTTTCATTGTGCGAACGGTGTGATGTATGGGTCGGAGGCGAGGTGCTCGCTCCGACCCAAAGTCGCAGAGGAAGAGGATGCTCAGGTAGCTTGAGAAACCCAAAGCCCTGCACATGCCCGAACTACGGAACATACCTTGGGTACTGTCCCCGTACCAAAACAGTCTATCATTGGGCTACTTTATTCAGGGCCCTATACATCCATAGTCTATATTGTATATATATATATNTATATATATATATGTCATAAATCAACAAATAAATAAATAAATATACATATGTATATACATACTAGGCTCCTGAGTAGCCCCTTTAAGAATAGGGTACCTTTTTGCCTACTATTTCTTTTGATAAGGGGGCCCCAAAATAAAAAAAGGGCAAAAGGGTAGTACTTAGGAACCTGGTATGTATATATATATATATAAATATAAATATATATATATTTATATTTATATATATTTATATATCTGCTACTGACTGGGGGCAGTATCCAAAATCTAACGGCAAGTTGCATTCAGGATCCTTTGGGCCTTTGCGAATTCAAGCCGTTTGTGTTTCAAGCCATAAACTTAGAAAGTGAGCATTAGCCGCAACACAAACCCACAAACACCTTAGGCAGAGACACTAAGCCCTAAATCCTAGGAGCCCTAGCCCTTAAGCCCCCCTGTAAGCCCCCCTTGAAGCCCCCTTTTAAAGCCTCTTTTGAAGCCCCCTTGAAGCCCCCGTAGACAGAGACACTGAACGCGTCCAGAAATCCTGAAGCCTAAATCCGACGGAAAGGAAGCAGGACAACGAAACGCCTTCGCTCTACTTGGAGGGTCGGGGGACTTGGTGAGTAGGTCATAAGTAGAGTTATAGGTACCCTAAAAGGGACCCTAATTGGGGTTATGGTGCTTATAACTCTATAAAATAGCTTCAGGTACAGCCCGTATAGAGACGTAAAGAGCTTTGACAAGCCTTTCTCGACCCACAAACAAACCCCACCACCCTAAACCCTAAACCCGCCCTAAACCCGAAGCCTTTACGACCAAATCGCGATTCTCCAAGCCAAGGCCTTGGACCGGGTGGAGGATTTGGCGAAGTTTCATTCGGACCTGGATTCCAGGTTGGAGATTTGTAGGATGTTCAAGCATGCCAAGGATCGTAAGGTGTTCAAGGTGTCTTGGTGTTTTCAGGGAAGGTTTAGAATGTTTAAGGCTTTCGAGGCCAAGGGTTTAGGGTTTAGGCTCGTTTGAAGGTGAATATTCCTATAGTATTCGGATTTGGGGTGAAGGTTTGGGGCGAAACATACTATGTTTACTGATATTAATACAAATACGAACAGTAATTCTAATGCTAATATTCTGTTGAGCGTTTCGGGTTTGGAGATGTCGGAGTGCTCAGTCAGTCCTTTAACAAGGAATATGTGCTGCAGCCAGTGTTTGGGATAAGGTTTAGGGTTTATTGTTCAGGGTTTACGGTCCTGCGAACGATAATAGGGTTCCCAGGTCTTTTTTCTAAAGGCATAGATAGAAACCTGATAGAAACATTCTAGACTCCCTCATTTTGAAGGAACGCGGTAGATTTAGAACCCCCGTAGACCGTTTATAGGAACCGAAGGAACCCTTACAGAGCCGAATTCACCCCCTGGATTCCTGATGTAATTAGTCTGCTGTTCTCTGGGTCCATAAAATGGGTCGAATTATGACCTTCATGGGGTAGGCTCTTGATGACCCCATCCCATGAATCAACCAACTAAGCCCCAAGCCCTACATGTCTTAAACTATCAAACCCAACGCCCTGTTGCTCCGAAAGCCTTAACTTCACTACAATTTCCCTGGAAACCTGGTCCCTTCTACGTACTTCATTTTACCGTAATGACAGCAGCACACACGAGTCATGGATGGCTGCTAATATTTAAGCCTGAATAGCTCCTCTATCTTATTCTGCCGTGTTCTACGTATACTGCGTACAATATGACATATCACGAAGCCTTGTTCTGTTTATTCAGACCCCTGTAGTAAGGCAACTCTCTCCAACAGGCAGTTAAAAGCTGGCTTCTTGGAAACATATTTACTTAGCCATTGCGACAGCTTTTCAGCTTTTCTGGGAACGGTTAAACCATTTTTGGCCCCGGTTATTAGAGAAGAGAGTTTAAATGTGTCAGGCTCGCTTTCAGATTGCATTTAAGCCTCTGGGCCCGCCGTCGTTCTCCCAAGTCCTTACAGCAAAACCCATAAAGTTGGAAACCGGATTAAGGCCAAATAGTGCTGGGATTCCTTATACATTACTCTCAAGCCTTGAGGCTATTGAGTTTCCAACTTTTGGGCTTCTACTTTAAATGCAGCTGTGGCAAGAGAGCGCACACCCTCTGAAACTCAGAAGTCAAGCAGAGGCACCTTCAAAAATAGAAGAGTGTTTGGGAGTATGTTACTATTTCTTGTCTTTTGGGACCCCTAGGGACTAAGGAATGGGAGTTCCAATCAATGGTTCAGATCCGCATGTTTCAAGAGCTTTTTAACAAGCATCTTGACAGCAGTTCAGGTCTCATTAAGCGTTTCTTGAGGACTTTCGTTATACTGGGAGTAGCATTGATCCTGACAAATTGGGGCTTTCCTACGCAATGTGAGCAGGCTTCATTCAACGACCCCAGCGCACTCATTTTCAGAGGTCCCATTCGTGGCAGTAACAGAGAAATACAAGGCCAACCATGATAATGTAGCACCTTCATATTGTTAATAAAGATACCTTCATTCGAAGAGAGCACTGAGAGCGCCCGTGTCGGTAGGCTTCGCACCATCCGTGTGCGGGGGCCCCGGTATCCAGATGTCGCACCAACTGGTCGCCTGTTATGGCCTCTCAGGGATCTCAAGAACAAGTTGGAGAGCATTGTTTTCAGTAGACGCTAAACCCTAAACCCTAAACCCTAGTAGTTGATTCTTGAACGGGGGGAGCCTACATTGTTTAATCAGGATTCAGAGTTCGAAGAGTGTTTTTTTCACAGCCTAGGTTCCTGGGTAGTACCCTTTTGCCCTTTTTATTTTCGGGTCCCCTTATTAAAGCTGAATATTAGGAAAAAGGGTACCCTTATTATAAAGGGGCTACTCAGGAAGGAACCTAGCAGCATGCCCCCAGCTGAACTGCGCGGTTGGATCCCAACCACCCACACAAAGAACCCAGGCCTGCATTAGGGTTTAGGGTCACATGGGTAGCTCTCTAAATGAGGCCCCGTTCTGGGTCTTTCAAAATACAGCATCAATCGCTCAAGAAGGAACCCAAAAAGGAGCCTCAATTTGGAGAAATTAGAGAAGCCTCAAATGCTGAAATCCATTTCTCTAGGATTGTGTTGAGGGCGTAAGGTATGTAGGGTTTAGGGTTAGCATTGTCCAGAACCGACTTAACATCAAGACTCGTCTCTGGAACCCTACATCCTACACCATCCTAAACACCTAAATTCGCAACTGTCTTCCGAACTCTACAACGCCGGGTTCCTAAGCCATACATAGCCCCCGGCTCGACCCTAAACTTCCACAATTCGTGTCTTTTGTAGCAGCTGGCTCTCCATCCCACACCAGAGGGTTTTTGTTGTTTCTTTCTTCGAAGTTCGGGGTTTAGAGTTTAGGGTTTAGGACTTTTTGGGGTGATTTTCGTCGGCTGTCGGGTCTTTTTCGCGGGGTTTTCGGGCAAAAGGCGCCCTTCAAAGGCTTGCAATGGGCATCCTGAGCTTCCTGCTTCGACCCTCTCGGCCGGCACCCTTCGGGGAGGCGCTTGTAATAGAGGGGCCGAAATAATGACCGAAATTAGTTCGGGGTCTCTTTATTTAATGATTATGGTGTAATATAATATACCCCAACACCCTATTCTAATTATCAAGGCATAGCTTACTTGGCCCATGAGAGAACTTTCAACTTTTTGGGCTCATATGTTTGGTCGATCTCGAAATTTTATTTTGTTGGGGTCCGCTTATTGACAACGAGAGAGAGAGTCTTGTAGAGGCCTTGCATAGAAGAGTTGCATTTGTGTCGGTAAGGTTTTCGCATAGAGCTTGTCCGGGGTTTATATTTGAAGGATTTGGGGATCTTGGTACGCAGGTTCCAGGTAGAGGTGTGAGTATCCTGACCAGCGTTATCTAGGTTCCTGGGTAATACCCTTTTGCCCTTTTTGTTTTAGGGTCCCCTTATTAAAGCTGAATATTAGGAAAAAGGGTACCCTTATTATAAAGGGGCTACTCAGGAACCTAGTTATCCTAGCATAATTCCACTTACCCAGAGGGTCCATATACACTACTATTATGGAATTAGGTCCCAAAAGACCATCCCTATTTATGGTTTTGGGAACCTAATTCCATAATGGTAGTGTATATGGACCCTCTGGGTTATAAGTCGTGCACTGACTCGCCTGATCCCACTCTGTCCTTGCATACTCCGCGCAGAGCCAGCCCCAAAAAGTGTGCAGAATAATACCTTCAGTATTCAGAGACTGGGTCTGCTAGTGTTAGGGGAATCCAAAAATGCATCGCAAGAAATGCACCTTCAATCTTTCTAGGATCCTTTGTGCCTGAGTGCAGTTTGCGGTATACTGCGGTATGCTTCAAGCTCGCAAGTCCTCCGCGGCCTTGATGGCCCAGTAGTTAACCTCAGTCCTCATACCGTGCTTCTTAGGGCGGAGCGACGTGACAGGGGAGCTGGACAGTAGGAAACAGGGAATCCTCATTATTTTCAGGCGTTAACTACTTGGAAACCTTTCCCAAGTAAGCCCTAGAGTAGAAGCCAGAAAGTTGGAACATAATTGCCCTCATACCCTTAAGGTAAAGTATAGGGGATCCCAGCATTAATCATCCTAAATCCATGTTCCAACTTTCTGGGGTTCACTATAAACCCTATGCGGTTTAAAGTCTAGGGCTGGCAATCCCTTCGGGGAAAGCCCGAAAGAAAAGCCTTGAAATGCAAAAGCCAATGCTAAATCCCATAGCCCTAGAAACTCCCGAACTCGTGAGAAACCCAAAGAAATGTTTGGTCCCTCATAAACATGTAGCAGAATATCCCTGATCCCGAACTTCACGTAAGCGCTCGAGGTTGGATGCTGGCCCCACTCAGTAACAGTTGAATAGTACTCATAATATGGAAAACAAGGCTCCTAACAGTGGGCAGGGCCCGTAAACGACTGCTACTGTATGGGGCCGGTACCCAGGCTCTTCCACATAAGCTAGGCCACCCAGCAGTACCGGTTTTGCTCTTTTTCTTTATACCCCCAAACCCTATTCCAATTATGAAGGCCCCTATATTTGTAAGCGCTCTAGGGGCTTCCTGCGCCAGCAGGTCCAAAAGCTGGGCTGCGTGCGGCAGCGACTCACCTTTGAAACGACCACGAAGCAGCCTGCCTTCTCGGTTTAATGTAGGGGCCTGCAAATAGAATAGGCCTTGGGGGGGGGGGGGGGGGCTATTATACTACAATCACAAAAAAGAAACCCCAAAACCTTATTCTAATTATTAAGGCCCCTACATTAGGGCTTTGGGGCTTCGGTGTTCTGGGTTTAGAGTTTACCTTGTTTTTCTATTAGGGTTTATAACAAGAACTTACAACAAGCTGGCTATGGTAGTTTAAGGTAAGGTTTTTTTTGGTGCACGTATCAAACAGGCACAAAAGCCTGTTTAACGAAGGAATACCAGGATCCCCCAAGGTAATTCATCTAGAGCCCTGGCTACCCGCACTGCTGGGCGTTTGGGGTATAGTCGAGGGTAGTTGGGCTTGGTATACCCCAAACCTCGAGCTGGAGCCCTTAACCAATGAAGGAAGGAATCTACCCTTGGCGTTCTTCTGGTTGGATCTTAGGACTTTAACTTTTTGGGTTTCTATATGAACCATAATAAGGAGGCTAAAAGTTTAACTTTTGGGAGGGGTCAGAAGTCAGCCAAGTACCTACAAAGCTTGTCAGGTTTGCGAGTTTGCAGTTGAACGGTTGGTTTCAGCACTTAGGGGTTTTGCTTTTGTATTCGGAAGCGTCACGTGGATTGTAGCAGGATGGAAATTGTCACTCTGCCTTGGACGGCTGCTTTTGAGTTTTGGCCGTTTGGGATTCTACCCAGAGCCCGAAAGGATCTAGAAAGTAGATCCCTTAATGGGGGTTCCTATAAAGACCCTTTAGTAGTATAGGGTCCCAAATTAGGGGATCTACTTTTTAGATCCCCCCGGGGGGTCTGGCTATCTGTCGTCAAAAAAGAAACGTCGGGTTGTCAGCAAAGCCAGAAATCTGAAAACTCCGCTTAGGACGCTTATAGCGGCTTGACTTGACGTTCTTCTGGTTGACTCTTAAGACTTTAACTTTTTTGGTTTCTATGAACTATAATCGGTAGGCTAAAAGTTTAACTTAGGAGGGGTTCAGAAGTCGGCCGAGTTGAATAGTCCCCAAAACCCCAATCGAATGATTTTATTCGCCCGGCCCGAAATCGGAAGCCCAAATCCTGATCCAGACTCCCTAACTTTCAATGCCTGCGGAAACCCTAAACCCTGAAACACATACTTTGGGGGCCTTAATAATAACCTGTACTATTTGGGGGTAATATTATAAGCTACTATTTGGGGGGGGGCATATTATACTGTAGTTATAATTTATAACTATAGTATAATATGCCCCGCAACCCTATTCTAATTGTTACGGCCCCTGTATTAAAGCGGTTCCTAGGCTGTAAATCCCCTGGACCTCACAACTCCGGTCATCCAGAAAGCGAAGAATATGCATAAACCTTGGCGATGCTGCCAGGAACTCAAAACCCCAAACCCCAAACCGAAAGCCCTGAACCCTTTAAAAACCCTAAGCTCTAAATCCCTTTTGGGTCCCCAAAATAGTATGGCACCCACATTCCAGGGACCCCAAAATTGCTCTACTTTCCAGAACTACCTTAAACTGCGTTTCAGAGACCTTCTACTTAACTGGTCATGGGACTTAGTAACTAGGGTTCTAAATCAGGTAACTGTACTTACAACTACTTATAGCCCTGTTGAAGGTGCTTATAGCCTCAATTGCTAAATCCCACCATCTTCCAAATAAAACCATAATAAGGATGGCTCTTCAATTTTGGGGGGTCTGATTGCATAATGGTAGTTTATATCCCTAAACCCTAAACCCACATTCCTAAACCCTAAACCCCTAAAATGGTAGTTTATATATCCCTAAACCCTAAACCCAAGTACTAATGCTCCCAGGAACGGCGTCCAGGATCTTTTGGTCCAGGCATTCTACCCTGCAGAGGCAAATGACTGGGCTTTGGAGTACCATACTTTAATACGTTTTTCTTAAAGAAACCATTATGAAACAAAAAGTTTATACTTTTTCTCCCTGGTTACTTAAAAGCCCAGATGAGATCATCGTTCCAGGGTTCACGGCTTACAATGATAGGGTATAGGGGTGTAGGGCTTGTGCAGTTCAAGGTTCAGGGTTTAGGATTTAGGGGTTTAGGGTTTCAGGGTTGTGTTTAAAACTGTTGCCTGTGTGTTCTCGTACGGTTATAGAAGCTTGTAGAACACGTAAATACGGCGTTTAAGTATCTAAAAGCCCTTCCTAAACCCTAAACCCAGTGTAAGCTGAGGTTTCTGCTGCAGGGTTGTGGTGATTAGGGTGTTGGGGTTGCGGTTGCAATGTCTGCACTAAGGGTTTAGGGTTTAGAGAAGTGTGTAGGGTTTGGGTCCGGAGTTTTCATGCTTCGAAGCACGGTGTGGAGCCGGCACCAGCTCTTTCTGAGCCTTTGCAACTGCCCTGCACCCTAACCTGAACAACTCTTAAACCCAAAACCACTTCAGAACCCGAGAAGAAGCTTCTAGACTGCTACACAGTGACTCCAAGACCCCTTAACTGCGGAATGTTCCTCAAGGGTGCTGGGACTAGGGCTTAGGCTTTATAGGGCTTGGCAAGTTTAGGCCTTAGGGACTTAGGGAGAGTATAGTACGGAGGATGCTCGCAACCCAGACGCGAAGCCGCTTAGCTGCAGACGAGATTTATTCCCGTGATAAGCGGTTTCGTAGACAGGGTCTTAGTGTTACGGGTTTACAGGATTTGGATTTTAGGGCTTTATGGCGCTGAAATCAAAGGCTTGGGGTTTACTACGGTGTGTTTTAGATTTTGCTCCAGGTTTGTACAAGTGATGTTGAGATCTTTCTAGGGTTCAAAAAACCCATAGCGGGTGGGTGTTAGCCAAGGTACCTTGCTAGGGGGGTGGTATAGCTGACTTCAGACCGAGAGCAGCACCAATGCCAAAACGAAGCACAAACTCCCAGCAAGTTGGAAAGGGTTTATGTAGGGTTTGGGGCTTAAGGTTGCGAACCCAAAACCTCAAGAACCCAAAGCCATTGCGAACGCGATGCAATTGGCAGGCCCCGTCGGAGCCAGGGGGGGAGAAGGGTGGCCCATGCGTACGTCAGCCGATTCTGGTCATGACTTGTCTCAGCATGATTTGTCATGCAACCCCCACACGTTTCCGTCTCCCACATGAACCCTAAAATTTGGTGTCTATATCAGGGCCCATTGCCGGAGAGCGTCAACACGGACCTAGCTTAAAATTTGGGGTGTTGCGTCTTAAACTGTGTGTGTTAGGTGGCTGGAGCAGTGACGGCCAGTGGAGAAGTGGCAGTGCTGCCACTGGTGGTGGCGGCAGCTCTGGCAGCGCGGCCCCGGTGGCGAAACCGCCACTGCCGGAGCAGGGTCCCAGCTCGGAGCAAAGCCTGAGGGCCGCGCAGCCCAAGGGCAAAAACAAGCCTAAGCCTGGGCCTGCCAAGCGAACTGGACAGAACCGAGGACCTGCCCAGGACGCTCGAGAAAGACAGCGTTTTCGGGACGAACATGACAAAAATGTCAGACTCGTCGAGCAGGTGAGGCAGTTGCAGGATGCTCTCCAGCAGGCGGAAGGCTGCACGTGGTCTCTTGAGATTTCGTCTTCCCTTTTGGAAAAGCAAAACGCCAAGTTGACGGACCAGTGGAGCTAGGGCAAAGTAACCTCAACGGTTTAGGGTTTAGGCTAACCTCAATGAAGCTAGTTGTAGCTTCTCAGTGCAACTAGTTGCAGTTTCACCTGCGTTCTGATTTCGTATCTCCTCCGATCCTTCAGCAGGAAAAACTCCAACCCTGTCGCGACCCGCTATGTCCACGTACGATCGCATTTTTCGCGATACCACACCTCGTAGCTGTTCTAAACACGGGAGGGTTGAATAAAATAACCACCCATTCACGTGCGTGGCCTAGTAGTGCTCTTACACCGGTTGTTGGTTTTGTTTCTCCGTTTTGAAACTGACAAGTACAGTAAGAAATCTTCTACCCTTGTATGTCTAGGGATTACTGGGGAGGAAACCCAGCCATAGCATCAGCAGGATCTGAATGCGAGGTACAGCTTCAATTTCAATCACGATAGTTGTAAGTCCACTAGTAGCCTGCATGCTAAAACCCCTGAGCCGTAAGCACATACTTGGGGGATCCTGGGACTAAGTGAGTAACGTTATAAGGACCTTATTTCGGATTGTAAGTAGGTACGAGTATAGATACGTACCTTCTTTATATCCCCAGCCACTCCGTCCCATGGTCATTTAGTTAGTAGAGTATACTCTCACGACAACTCTGAAAGCAAACTTGACTGGCACCCCAAAACGTTGCCGGGTGCCCGATGATCTTAAAATTAATTGCCGCGCTGCACCAGAAAAGCCAAATCCTAAGCCAAGAGTCCTCCCAAAGCCGACATCCAGTGACCCTGAACCCATGCTTCCAAACTCCCCACGATCTCGGGTTTAGAGGAACCCTAGACCCTAAGCTTTCAACCCTAAAACCCTAAGCCTTAAAACACTAAGCCCTAAACCTAAAGCCTAAATCTAAAAGCCTAAACCCCTAAAGCAACAAGCCCTAAAACCTTAAAACTCCAAAACCCTAAACTCCTACAACCTTAGAGCCCTGAAACCTTAGTAAGCCCTAAAGCCTTAAAACTCTAAAACCCTAAACTCCTACAACCTTAGAACCCTGAAACCTTAGTAAGCCCTAAAACCCTTTCCGTTCTTCTGGTCGACTCTTAAGACTTTACCTTTTAAACTATAGTAAGTAGGCTAAAAGTTTAACTTTTCGGAGGGGTTCAGAAGTCACCCTAAGCCCTAAACCCTAAACGCTAAACCCTAAACCCTAAGCCCTAAACCCCCCTAAACCCTAAGCCCTAAACCCTAAACCCTAAGCCCTAAACCCTAAAGTCGGCCGAGAACCCTCAGAGCCTCTACTTGGAGGCTCGGAGGACTTACTAAGTAGCTATTTTTATAGAGCTATAAGTACCATAACCCCAATCAGGGTCCCTTTGGGGGTACTTATAACTCTACTTATTGCCTACTTACTAAGTCCCCCGACCCTCCAAGTATAACCTCAATCGAAGAATCGATGTCTTACGCCCAGGGTGGAGCCCTTCTTCCGTGAGCAAATCTACACGGATGCTGTGTCTGGAGTCTACTTTCCTAACTTTAGGGACCAAAAAGCACATAAGCGTACGCATTTTAAAGGGATATCCCTACCTTATAAGAGGGTTTATATGAGATATCCCTATCCTAGTTTTTGCTTATGTGTCTTTTGGGGCCCTAAACTTAGGGGCTGAATAGGTAACCTTTACATAACCTTTTCGGGCTCATATTAGGGTGGTTGTCAAAATTATGGCCCCTTTTTGGGTCCCTAATATAGTACGGCACCTAATATTTAGGGTACCCACAAAGGGACCCTAATTTTGACAACCACCCTTATAATCCTAGAGTTGAAAAAGGTAACCTTGCTACTCAGCCCCTAAGACTGAGGATGGGTCGAAAGACTATAGGACTTGGGGTTTGGAGTTCGGGCTTGGGTTTAGAGTTCTTTAGGATGGTTCTCGGTTTAGTGATGCTTTAACTGGAGGCTAAACTAGGTCTCCCAGTGGGCCCTTTCTTCTCTTTTTTGTGGTCTTAGGTTCTGTATAAAACTACCCAATACCAAAACGGGAGCCTTTTTATTCCTAGGTTGCTGGGGGTCCTTGTACAGGATATTTTGCAGATTTGGAATTTGGGTCTGCGGCTTTGGCATTGGGTGTAGAGTCCTTTCTGAAGGACGGTTCTCGGATTAGAAGTTTGGAGTTTAGGATTTTGGGAGGCGGGGTTTAGATTTTGGGTACAGGTTGGATTCTACTGCGGTATACTAAAGATGGTTCTCACTTGGGTACAGGCTGGATTCTGCTCATTTTTTGGAGGAAGGGTCTCCAAAAAGCCTGCAAAGGGGGTAGACATGCAGACAACGATCAGTGGACGCTACATGTTTAAGGTGAGGCTTTCAGGCACGGTTGGTTTTGGGGCTTGGGGTTTCGTTCCTACAAGGGTTTATAGGGGTTGGGGGGTTTAGGAGTTGGTTCTTAAGTGTTGGGGTTTAGGGTTCACTGGGTTCTGGGTTTAGCTTGTTTGCGCCCTACTTTTTACGTATCCAGACAGTCAAGCAACCGTGAATGTAGCGGTACCCCTTCAGCCTGAAACTACAGCACTTGGAGGGTCGGGGGACTTACTCAGTAGTCTTTTAAAGAGTTTGAATTACCATAGCCCCAATTAGGATCCCTTTTTCGGGTACTTATAACTTTAATACTTATTGCCTACTTGCTAAGTCCCCCGACCCTGCAAGCAGGGATCCGTGATAAGGGGGCCCGAAGTCTGAGTAAGGGATCGTCGGTGTTTCTGGGAAGCAGCAACGCGACTTTACTGCAGATTCTGTGCATAGGACTGCATATTTACCTCATTCGCCCTGGTATCTCATGATGAATGTATTTTTACGCTAAATTTTGCTACAATATACACCTAGCCACTGTTCCAATGATTGAAGTCCCTACAGTACTTGTTATCTTGGTCCGCCAGAACAGCATTTCTCATGCTCGTGCGTCCCTGAACCCAAGCCTCAAACCCAACAATCATCTTACACCCTGGGCCCCACCTTTCAAGAGGATTCTATAATTAGAGACCCAAAAAGCACATAAGCATAAGCATTTTATAGGGATATCCCTACCTTATTGGGCTTCATTATGAAGGGGTTTATATGGGATATCCCTTTCCTTATTTTTGCTTATGTGCTTTTTGGGGGCCCTATATAAAGGTTCAGGCGGGTGTTGCTCAGTAGTAAAGCCTATCGACATGCCTTAATCGAGAGGATTGGGATACCTTCGATGCACCTTTAATGCCCTAAACCCAAAACCCGCAAACCCGTAAACCCTAAACTTTAAACCCTAAACCCCGAATCCCTAAACCGTAAAGCTGAGCCTAAGCCTAGTTTTACCCTAACCTTCAAGCTGAGACTCTAAGACCCGAACTCAGAGCGCTTAGGAGTTTGGGTATGTTTGGGTTTTGGGGGTCTAGGGTTTGGGTTTGTGGGGTTTGAGAGGTTTAGAACCCAGGTTTCAGGGTTTAGGGGTTTGGGTTTTGGGGGGTTTAAGGTTTATTTTTTGCGGTTTTGCAAACCTGTCCTCCTTGAAAATCTCAGCCCAAGGAGATAGGCACGAAGAAGGACATCCCCTTGTGGGGTCTCCGCGCATTGCTTGACTGCCACCTCGGCTTGAGTTTGGGGGGATGAGGGGTGCGATGGCAGAGGCTCCTTAGTAGAGTCAAGAAAATGGGCCTACATAGCCTTGGCGTTCTTCTGGTTGGATCTTAGGACTTTAAGCTTGGAGGGGCTACCTATATCATCGTTACGTAGGGTTCCTTACGATAGTTACGTAGACTTAACTGGGCTTGGGAGTATCATACTTTAATACTTTTTTTCTTAAAGGAACCATTATGAAATACAAATTTATACTTTTTTTCTCCCTGGTTACTTAAAAGCCCAGATAAGATATACCCCGCAACTCTATGGGATGGCCCCACTTAGGGTACTGCTGCCTCAGATGATAAGGCTCCCGGGGGCGTTCAGCTCTATGTTGCAAGTAGGACAAGCCCAGCGTGTTTGAGAGTTTGGGCTTAAGGAATTAGGGCATGCCTGATCCCGAGACACTAAGCCTGGTTCCCTTACCCCGCTTCAAGCCCTTTTTTACATAGCGGCCTTGCTAACTAGAATAGGGTTTTGGTGTATATTTCTGCCACATTCCCAGACCCCCAGGAGGATCTAGAAAGTAGATGCCCTAATTTGGGGGCCCTATACTAATAAGAGTACTTTATAGGAACCCCCATTAAGGTATCTACTTTTTGGATCCTCCCGGGGGTCTGGGTTTAAAAGAAGGAACACCAAAATGGTGTTTGGTAATTCGTTAGGCCTCTACAGTAGAAGCCAGAAAGTTGGAACATAGTTGTCCTCATGCCCTTAATTAAGGTAAAGTATAAGGGATCCTAGCACGAATCCTCCTCAAGCCATGTTCCAACTTTCTGGGTTCTACTGTAGGGATTTAGTGGTTTAGGGTTTAAGGGTACACCCACCTTAAGGGTCCAAGTAGTCCTTATTCATGCTTTTTGATACCTTAACAGACCCTAAAGTCCTATAATACGGCTGATGGACAAAATCCTGCATGACCCATAATAAGGAATATACCATAATTCCCATAGTTTAGGGTCCTTAGGGTCATGCAGGATTTTGCCCATCAACCGTAAGGAGTTAGGCCTATATATTAAGCATGTCTACTTCGCCTTTAGGGTTCGCCCTCGAAGATTCGGTGTAGGGTTTAGGGTTTAGGGTTCAGAGTTTAGGGTTCAGGTTTTAGGGTTTAGGGTTCAGGGTTNAGGGTTCCGGTTTTAGGGTTCAGGTCTTAGGGTTTAGGGTTTAGGGTTAGGGTTCGTGAGTTAGGGTGTAGGGGCCCAAGCTGAGTTCCGCAAATCGACGCGCCCCTGCAGCCTGCCAAGCCCGATTCTTCGAAGATGCCTGGCTGCCATGTCACGCCTCATCTTGTTTGGTTTTGGAAAATTGGGGGTACCTTATTTTGGGGTCCTTATAGTAAGGATCCTACTATTTAGGGTACTATATTAGGGTCCCCTATTTTCGGAAAGGTGTCTTAGTAGCTGAGTGGGAACACTTTACACTTTTTGGGATAATATGACCCACTACAAAGCTGAAAGTGTAAACTTTTTGGGGCTTATGACATGAACTCAGCAACTAAGTAACTTTATGTAAGGTTTGTAAAATTTCTTTTGCATAGGGGTTAGGAGTTCCAGGGTTTCTAGGTTTAGGGCTTTAGGGCTTCGGGATGTTATTCACTTTTTGTTTTGGGGTCTCCCTATTCAGACTGAATAGAAGGACGAACTGTGTCCTAAACCTAAACCCGAACCGAGAGGACAGGGCCCCTATTTAAGAGCATAAGGATGTGACTACCAATAGTTTCCACATAATCATGGCCCTTTTTTCTCAGACTGCAATGCTTTCAAAAACCCTACTCTAATCACGCAAGCATCGACATTTCTGAACCCTGTAGAGGCCTTTCAATCCCTTGTAGATTTCCTTTGAATGAAGGAGCCCTAGTCTACTCATCCAGGTGCCATGCTAGGAACTCAAACCCTGAACCCCGAAACCCTACTTGGAGGGTCGGGGGACTTACTAAGTAGCTATTTTATAGGGTTCTAATTGCCATAACCCCCAATCAGGTGGGGTATTTATAACCACCTACCTTGGGGCTGCCCCCACTCAGTAACAGTTGAATAATATACATTGTATAGATATATTAGGACCTTAATAGGAGCCCTATTGTAGACTGTTACCGTATGGGGGGTCCCCCGACCCTCCAAGTAAACCCTAAACCGTAAGGATCATATTACCTACTTACTAAGTCTCCCGACCCTCCAAGTAGACCCTAAGGAAATGGCCCGTGGCCGTGTTTTCCTCGGGTCTATGGGGCTCGTGCAGCCTGGCTTAGGAGTCATTACTTGAAGGGGCAGGTCCCTTCAGGGCAGCAGCTTCGGTTTAGGGTTGAGGGTTTAGGTTTTAGGGTTTAGGGTTGAGGGTTTTGAGTTTAGAGTTTACTTGCAGGGGCAGGGGACTTAGTAAGTTGGCTATACGTGGGTTATAGTTAGGGTAACTCCATTTAGGGTGCTTACAACTCTACTTATAACCTACTTACTAAGTCCCAGTAGGGTTAGGGACTTCGGGTTTACCCTAGGGGTCTCTTTAGGAGGGGTTTAGGGGTTTAGGGTTTAGGGTTTAGGAAGACTACAGTTTAGGGTCTAGGGTAAAGGCGTATATAGGGAAGAGGGTCCGGCATCTCCTAGGGAGAGTCCTTGGCTCTCTTTGGGGTCTCAGAAATCCTACATTCTGGGGTTCCCCAATTTGTTAGGACCCTTAGGGTTTAGGGTCAACCGAGACCGCCGGGAGGATCCAAAAAAGTAAATCCCCTAATGGGGCCCTATACTCAAGGGTACTTTATAGTTGGGTTTTCGTTTATGGCTCTCTACCCATAGGCCCCATAGTTCCTTTTTGGGACCACCTTATAGGATTCTACATATGAACCCCCAAAAAAGAGCTACTATGGGCTTTATACAGCCTTTGAGAGACTTGAAAGCGGAAGTGATCTACTTTTTGGATCCTCCCAGGGTGTCTCGGTTGACCCTAAACCCTAAGGGTCCTAACAAATTGGGGAACCTCAGAATGTAGGATTTCTGAGACCCCAAAGAGACCAGATTGCAGGTTCCGGGGGTAGCTCTGAAACCTGGTGGTTTCAGGCTTCAGGGCTTTACTTTGTCATACGGCTGATGGACAAAATCCTACATTACCCATAGTAAGGAATATACCATAATTCCCATAGTTTAGGGTACTTAAAGTAATGCAGGATTTTGTCCATCAACAGTAGTTGGGTAACATTTTACATGTTTATGGGTACTTAAACCCAATAAGGAGTAAAAATGTTCCGTCTTAATCCTATCCCAACCATGAACTAGTTTAGGGTTTGGGGTTGCGGGGTTTTAGAAATTAAGGCTACTCGCACCTGCACATGGGTCCCTTCCTGACATCGTCTGGGTTGGAGGAGTATGGAACTTCGCAGGTACTTGCTTGGAGTGTCGAGGGACTTGCCAAGTAGTTATTTTATAGAATTATAAGTAACATAATCCCAATTAGGATCGCGTTTAGGGTACTTATAGCTCTACTACCTATGACCTACTTACCAAGTCGCCCGACCCTCCAGGTAGGAGTGAAGGTCTAGGATTGACGGCTTCCCGTCCAGAAAGAAGGTCATGTGTCAAAAATTTGGGTGCTGCCCCGATTGTAAAAAGGCTCCCAGCATTAAGACCCTTTGGCAAAAGAGTGTGTAGGAATCACCGGTCTGCAATGATAGAACCTTTTAAACCAAAGCCCGAAGCCGTAAACCTGCCCAGCAATGATGCTACTTCCGGTGACAGAGGGATGCGGACGCAAAAGAGGGGCTTAAAAGCAAAAAAAAAATTGCCCAGTCAGGTGAGATGTACACCCAATTCTGCCGGGATCTGGCAAGTTTGGGCGTGATCGTGGTGGCCCTCGAGCATGAGGACGCTCTTTAGGCATACTTAGACAATGGAAGATGTTTTGGCTTTTCAAGCTGTCGTGCTATTGTCAGGTTGGAGTCTGGTTATTGAACCCTAAACCCTAACCCCTAAACCCTAACCCCTAGACCCTAAACCCTACACTGTAGGTTTAGGCTTCGGGAGTGCCTGCGTAATCGTGGTACCCAGGAGGCCCTTTTTCCTTTTTTGTATCTTAGGTCTTAGCTTAACTTAATTTGTTCGGTTTAGGGTCAGGGGTTTAGGGTTTAGGGTATTAATTACCTTATACTTATACCCAAAAGGGAGCAATTCCTAGGTTACTGGGGATCCTGGCCTATGAGGTGATTTCCAAACCGAAGCTTTAGGGAAACCGTAGTCCCTAAACCCTAAACCATGAACCTAGAAGCGTATAGCTAGTATTGCCATTACCTGAAACTGCCACAACCTACCTTTTTGTAGGGTCCCTAGAAATTCCTTATTAGGGTCTATATTAAGAACCTACAAAACAGTAGGGTTTGGTAGGTTCAGGTAGGTATGCGGAACCAGCCCACCCAAGCAAGGAAAGCAAGCAACAAACTCGCCACCCCTCACCCCTGACGCCCTGGCTGAGGGGCTTTTGTGAAGGATGTATCAGACCTTTTCATTTTTGGTGGTTTCCCAATGATATATGACTAAATACTAACTTACTGGGCAAAGGGCCCGAAGAAGCAGCTGGTAAAAGAAAAGAGCAACACAAAAAGGATGGAGGTATCCGATACTCATAATGAAATAGAAACTCTTCGGGATCCCTGAGAGAACCCCGAAACCTGAAAGCCGAAGAAGGAAGCCGCACAAATTGAGACAGAAGCAACCTTTCCTTTCATACACAAGGAAGCAGGTTTTGCGCTTAGGGTTTACAGGATTTAGGGTTTATGGGGTTTAGTGTTAAGGGAGCAGACCCAAGAAGGATGGGAGTGGCATTTGGGCCACGAGCGGCACTGGCGAGCCAATCCCGTACAAGGATCCACCCTCAGGCGAGCCCCATGGCTTTCGAGTGATGCAGGGGTCGGAATAATTCGTGACATTTGGCTTTTGGCTCCTTTAATGTAGGTACAGTATAGAGACGTTCAGGTTTTTTTTGCTGACCCTCAACAGAAAAACGTGCAAGTTTTCAGTTGTAAAGCTGGAATTCAGGACCGGGCAAAACCACAAAGATGTAAAGCAGGGGCTCGTGCAACGAGTACCGACATCCTCTTATGGCAGCTCTTTCAACGTATCGTGCTATACTACACCACACCATACTCTTGTTCTAAATACGTGCCTATAGAGCCCTTCTACACCTTCTACAGAAAAGATATTAAGTTCTATCAAAACTATAGCCCCGCATCCTATTTCTTCACGCCCTACAGTAACCAAAGCCTTCATCAAGTCAATCGTATACCTGTTTTGGTCTCTACGTACCTAAACATTGACATACCCCAGAACCCTATTCAAAGTGCTAGGGCACCCTATGTGAGGTTCCTTATTGCAAACGGATCGTAGAACAATCCCCGCAAAGCCCTCTAGAAAGGTCAGTGAACATAAACTTAGTAGCTGTGATGAAAAGGTTAACCTTTGTTGGGGTAGGGTACTCAGCCCCAAGTAAACCCTATGCAGCCCAAGAAATCCCAGCTTTTCCTGATCCCATGGCGAGGCTCGACGATTCCTGAGTTTCGTGCTCCGCAGCTGGACCAGAGGCACCCGAGTAGAGAGGCAAAGCCTCCTTCAAGGATCCTGGGACTTGGTAAGTAGGGCTCCTTTAAGAAATCTATAAGGGCTCTATAAGGTTCTTGAAGTGTCATGGGAGTTAGTAACTAGGGCTCCTTTCAGGGATCCATAGGGCTTCCCTAAGGGGGAGTTTAGGTTACTTAGAGGATCATGGGACTTAGTAACTAGGGGTTGTAAATAAGGAAGCTATACCTATAAATACCCTTAGGCTCCATGGTAGTTCCTTTTTGGGATTACCTTACAGGATCCTAAATATGAACCCCCAAAAGGAACTACCATGGAGCCTATGGGTACTTATAACTTATAATCCTGAATTAGCTACTTCGATCCTTGCTCGAGAATTCCCATGATAGTGCAAGTAGTGCCTTTGTAATTACCTATACTATTTACGTTCCTTATTATAATTATAGCATAATGGGCAACAAAACCCTATTCTAATTATTAAGGCCCCTAATATAGAACCCTACTATAGATCCCTTGTAGTGGAACCCTTTTAAAGGAACCCTATTCTAACAAATTATTAAGGCCCCTATATTACTGCCCTTCAAGGAGCCCTTGCCTCTTAAGGGCCCTCAAACATTCCCTATTTAGGGTTTAGGGTTTAGGGTCATTCCCTATTTGGGCGGTTGCACTGGCTCTCTGGTTTCTGAGTTGCGGTACTCTGCCCGTCCTGCGCCGAAACATAACGTGGAAGTCCACATGGTTCCTTAGTTCAGCTGGGCCCCTTTCAGATTCGACGACAAGGCCTGAATCATGAGAATGGGGTTTAACATCGTGGTTGCTTATAGCCTGTTTAAGCGGGGACTAGACGGAGATACTGTGGGTCAGTGAAGACAACGACATTGCGGTCTTTTTCTTGCGCTGCTTTCGTGGCTGTTGTTCGTGTTTTGATGTTGGTTCGGGGTTCTGTTTTTGCTTGTGTTGTTGTGGTTGCTACGGTCACCTACTGGAATAATCATCAGTGCAAGTTACTATCACAATAGTCGCCATGCTTCTTATTGCTACATGGCTCAGACTACTGCTAACCTTCTGCTTCTCCTGCCGCTGCTGCTGCCTTTTGCGGCAGCTACCATTCGTGTTCCTACTTTCGCTTCTTCGCAGAAGATTGCCGACCCATTGAAACTCATACTCATACTCCCAGCCACCATGTCAGCATTAATGTGGATGCATGGCATCCAGCGCACCAAAAGCATAGGAAAGCGCTGAAATCCCAAACCCCTGTAATCGGAAGAGGGCCTTCAAAAGCAAAATATGAAACCCCAAGCCCCGGACGCCAGGGCATCCGACCTCGCAGCGGCGGCGTTTGCCATCCGAAGCATTGCGGAGTCGGAGGCTACCAGCACCTTGACCCTGAAGAGCGTCGAAGGGTTTAGGTTATGTAGGGTTTAGGATTTATGCTTAGGGGTTTAGGATTTAGGGTTTAGGCTTTTAAGGGTTCAGGTTAGGGATTAGGGTTTAGGGTTTAGGGGGCTATCAGCGCCTCGACCTTGAAGAGCGGCAGGGGTTCTCTACCCTCAAAGGTCCAAATGCAAAATGCTTATACATACTTTCTCACATGGGTGGTTGTCAAAATTCTGGTCCCTTTTTGGGTCCCTATTATAGTACGGCACCTAATATTTAGGGTACCCAATAAAAGGGACCCTAATTTTGACAGCCACCCACATGCGAACCAGGGTCCTAAACCCCATTGCCTACTGGTTCGGTCCCTGGGACCCTTGAAGTATGTAAGGCTGGGGGGGGGGGGGGTT
>BGNK01001505.1:102089-118167 GCA_003297005.1 Symbiodinium sp. clade A Y106 | reverse complement strand
GGGGGGGGGGGGGGGGGAGCCTCAATCTTTTCTAGGTTCTGGGTTTGGGGTTATAGGGTTTGGGGTTTTGGAGTTTAGCTTAGTTCAACCGTGCCTGGGGTTTCTGGTATTGTCGAGCTTCGATAAGGGCTGGACTGGAGCACTTTACATTACTAATTTCAGTTCTCGAATGCATTTGTAATGCAATAATATCCTATTGAAATGTGACAAAGGTAGGACGAAGCTGCCCCAGCCAGTAACAGTTGAATAATGCTATTAATCTGGATATCTACGGCCCTTGCTAGTAGCCCAGTCATAGACGGTTACTGTACAAGAACTTTTGAGGTACCTGCTGGTAGGACTCTAGAGCTGTTGGGCTGTTCGAGCTTAGGGGTTTTGGGTTGATGTTGCCCTTGCAGAGTTTAGACTTTATGCGCCTTGCTGTTGGGGTCTTTCGGCAGTAGAGATCGCGGAATTTCGGGATTCATTCAGAAGTCCACTGCCTTATGAAGGTTGCATAGAGACCTTTAACCTTTTTGGGGTACTGTAATCCCTATACAACCCCAATATAGTCCCAAAGGCTATTTAGGATACTGGACGAGTAAGACTTCGTCACTGAATCTATAGACCCTGATCCCGGGTACAACAGCGACTGTATAGTCAGTTCTACACTAGGTATCGATTTGGGATACGTTTAAGATTTCCCTTATTGTTTAATACAGAGCCGGAATCATACATAATTTGGGGACTGTCGAAATCGACACCCAGTTAATGCTTTTGGCTAAAGATCCGGACCACTAAGGCAACACCTCGCTGCTGGCAGAGGACGGTGTTTGCGGTTTAGGGTTTAGGGTTTCTTTAGGGGATCAGGCGACGTAGTTAGTGGGCTCTTGCGGAATACCCTCCTCCATTCAAGGCCCAGTTACTAGGTTCCTGGGTAGTACCCTTTTGCCCTTTTTATTTTCGGGTCCCCTTATTGAAGCTGAATATTAGGAAAAAGGGCACCTTATTATAAAGGGGCTACTCAGGAACCTAGGTTATCTCTACTTAAACCTTTATCAGACTTTAAGAAGGGGCCCCTTTCTTTTGGAGGTGAGGGGTGGCGGTCCACACATCACGGATATCAAGGCTTACTGCCTGACCTATACTTGGCATGTGCTGCTGGTCGAGAACCTTGGATGTCTATGTTATGCTACAAGCGAAGCCCCAGATCTCAGACCTGACGACCCTAAACCGTGCCGGGGGGCGGCTTAGCCGCATCCTGTGCCGGGCTTTCTACTCCCGGTGGGTTTTGAGTCTACGTGCAGCTTTGTGTAGTATATGCCTAAATTAGGGTCCCTTTTTAAGTCCCCAAAGTAGTACGGTGCCCTTATCAAAAGGACCCGAAAAGAGACCTTAATTTAAGAATCACCCACTTGTCAACACCAAGTGAAGATGGGCAAAGTCCTCAAAGACTACAAGCGTTGGTGTCTAGGATGTTGGGAGTTTGAGTTTTGGGGTTCTTGTTTGTGGTTTGGGATTCAGTGGGAACCCTACAAACTGAACTCCCCGTCACCAGGTGCTCCGCACCGGTGATGCAAACGACCTCCACTTTGTGGGCCATTCATTCGGCGCGGCAGGCGGCTGCGGTCTAGGGGTTTATTCCAAAGTTGGAAGTATGGGCCCCTAATATGGACCCTTAGGCCTTTGTCAGGGGGTTCTAGGGACCCTTAAGAGTCTATAGAGGGTATAGAGTAGGTATATAAGGATCCCGAGGTTATCAGCTTGGGGTTATGGTAATGTAGGTGCCTGCAGACTTACCTATGCGAATCGGGGGGTTCCTGATTATAAGTATAGGGCCCCAAAACCATGTCCGAACTGTTAAGGCCCCTATAGTATCAGCTTGCTGGCGGTTGAAGGGTTTGTGTGCCGGCTGAATAAGCTCTGCAGAAGGGTTCTATCACGAATGCATATACTGTGAACTCCTTTCTTATATGGTGTTTGAACCTTAAACGCATTTAGGGTAGATTTCGTCCTGGATTATGCCTCAGGGAAGTTAAGAAGCCCACAGTTTCGGGGTGCTTTATGTCTCTTTCAGGGCTTCAACAGGTTTGATGGGGCGTGTTGCAAGGACTTTAAGGGGTCTATCAGGGCATTCAAAACCAGGTTCGCCAGTAGTATCCAGTAGTACCCTCTTGGTCTTGCTCCCTTTGGGCTCCCGTTTTAAAACCAAACAGTCTGAAAAAGGGTCCCCATATTATCAAGGGGCTACTGGGGAACCCATTAAAGGGCTGTGTTAGGATTTGCGAGGTTCCCAGAGACTCCACTATCCCATAATTAAGGAGTACACCTTAGTTCATATTAGGATCCTATAATATATCTTAAAGTATATTCTTTAATTAAGGAATATTGGCGTCTCTGGGTTCTTTTCTGGTTGTGGTAACGGCGTCATAGTGGGTTTATACATATTCGGTTCTGGAAGGCATTGTTTAGATTTTGAGTTTTTGCTTTGAAGTTTGGGTTATAAGTTATGTATAAGGCCTCTATATCTATGATCCAGATCTAGAGTTTTAATTTTGAAATTTGGGTTACAAGGCCTCTATATCTATCATCCGGATCTAGAGTTTTTGGTTACAGGGTGTTTGAAGCTTTGGGTTTAGGGTTGAGCCGTGGTGTTGGGCGCGATGTCGAGACCCTCAGTATTAGAACAGAACTCTTGAGTATACAACAATGTTGTAAGCGGGAACCCTGAGAAATGGTACTACTCATCATTAGAGTTTAGGGTTTAGAGTTTACTTGGAGGGGCAGGGACTTAGTAAGTTGGTTATAAGTAGGGTTATAATTAGGGTAACTCCATTTAGGGTACTTATAACTCCACTTATAACCTACTTACTAAGTCCCCTGCCCCTCCAAGCATTCAGGCTTCTACAGTGTTGAAGAAGCTAAGTTTTAGAAGGGGTTCTGACTAATATAGTAAACCCCCTTTCGTTAAGGGCCCGAACATTAGGACCCTTGCTATAATCCCCGAAAGAGGAAGCGGTGTATTCATCACTGGCCTGCATCATGGTTCAGGATTTGGGGTACATGGCATGCGTTTGGGTTAGGGCTGTACAGGTTTCGAGTTGTCGGTTTGTGGCTTAGGGTTTAGGTCTTCAGGCATTTACTGGGAAGTTTACGGGAAAGCATAGAAGGTTGGCAGGGCATTAGAGGCAGTGCGAGAATTGAGGCTGAGGGAGTTTCGGATGTGGGATTTGGCCGGGCTAGAGAGTAGAGAGCTAGACGTTTAGGGGTTGATTAAAGGTATCAGGGTTGTTAGAGTCATGCGCATTTTCTTTCCTGAAAGGGACCCCGTTTAGAACTGGCTGTTTGAACAATACAACACCTGCAAAACACTAACACGTCTAACGTGGTGCCAGACAAAGTTTTCACACATCATACAGAAGGACCCATCTAATACAGAAGCATGAAGAACTTGCTATTTTAGTGCTTGGGGCTCCACACTGCCATTATAGCATAGTATACTGCAGCAACAGGTATGCTCACGTACCTCAAGGACCTCGCCGAGAAGGGCTTGGATTGCCCTTACGGTGCCTCCGGCAGAACCGACTCTAGGAATTTGGGGATTGCACACGATCGGTGTTTCAAGGGTTTAGGGTGGGGACTGTGGAGATACACCGGAAGGGGTGATCGAGCTTTGCCGTGTTGTGTTGCTGCACACTGTTAGGAATTTGGTCTTCGTCTTTGTTGAGTGGGGCTCGAGGCCGTGTGCAAGACTACATTGGCATGGCTCTGCTTGAGATCGGTTTAGGCTTAGTGGCTGGGTAGGTAACCTTCCACCGTTTGGGCCTCATATAACCCTACTACAGCACTTCAAAAGGTTAACCTTTGTTGGGCTAGGGTACTTAGCTCCTAAGATGCTGTGCCCCCTACAGTCAGGATCCTGCTCCGAAATCCCTGAACCCTAAAACCCTAAACCCTTACAGTCAGGATCCTGCTCCGAAAGCCCAAAACCCTAAACCTTAAACCCTACAGCCCTACAGTCCGGATCCTGCTCCGAAAGCTGTACTCTAAACCCTCAAGAAAGAAATAAACAGAAATTGCTTGTCACTGTTCAAGTTAACCCCCTTAAGCCGTCAATTTCAATCCCAGCCCCAGCACCAGCCCAGCCCAGCCCCCAAGGGCCCCCAGCCCCCAGCCCCAGCCCCCAGCCCCAACCCNAATCTTATAAAGTCTATAAACCTTAGAACCCTACACTCGACACCCCAGCCCCTGCCCCAGCCCCTGCCCCAGCCCCAGCCCAGCCCAGCCCAACGCAATCCAGAGCCTCGAGCCCAGCCCAGCCCAAGCCCAAGCCCAAGCCCGGATTCCAAAACCAGGTTTTAAAAGAAAGCCGGCTCAAAACTTGGGGTCGGAACTTTCGGTCAAAGCATTTCGTCAAAATGTATTGGCACCCAAACCCTTAAGAATTTCTGTCGTAATCACGGTATCTCCCAGCAGCATAGTAACACCATGCCGCGCAGCCGCAGATGTCGCAATAAGATCGTGCAGATCATACCTCCCGAGCTGGAACACGCGAACGCCAAGTAGACCGGCAAAGGCGCATGCGGCATACATTGCGGAGAATGTTTATGTCTGGCAGGTTGTTGCAACCCCGTTCAGCTTCAACCACGGCGCCGTCAAGCTTCAGCTGGAGTTCCTCGCATCATTCTGGGATGCCTTGTCGAGCACACAGCACCAGCCTCGAGGCATGCGCAGGGAGAAGATGTCCCTGGTTGATATGTGCACCCAGGCAGGACTACCTCATCGAGATGCTCACGCACCGCTTCATGGGCAACGAGGACTGAATGCCGAGCTCACGTAGACAAACGCTATTGCGCCTCGGCAGGAACTCATCCTACGCATCTGTGAGAGCTGTGCCGGCACGGCTACGTCATCGGATCTGGACAGGATGGACTAACGGCGCAAGGACGTGCGAAAGAGCAAGGGCAGTGCAGCGTGCCCCAACAGACTCGCAGCAAGGCCAGTGAATCTAGCGTCCGCGAGTGATGTCTGTGGACGGCTTGGTAGGGATCAGGAGGGTCCCAAAACAGACATGTGATGCAGCAAATGTGCACAGCAAAAGCAACCAATAAGCCACAATCCGCTCTGCGCAGCACCATGGCTCGAGCCGATATCTGGCCTTCTTGTGCTATAGGAGCAGCATGGCATCATCCTTGGGAAGAAGTCGACTAGTACAAAGACGAAGTGCCCGGATCTGCCGCTTTCTGCCGAGGCTGTCAAGTCAGCCAAGCACGATGCAGAAGCGTCGGCCCCAGGAAATGCCAGCAGACTTCAGCGCTCCGGCATCTGCCAGCCCGACGCATGTTTTGACGGGACCAGCAAGACGGTCAAGCTTTTCTCGGGACTCAGTGGCGTTTCTGTCGAGTTCCAGGCCGGACCCAGATAGACCATGCGACCCAGGTGTACCGAAACACCATGGTGCACGACACCATATAACGCGCATTTGCGGAAGGCCACTGGAGCCCGCCCCGGACGCAGAAGACAAGAAACGTCAGTGCCCTTGTACAAACCCAGGACGTCTGCGAAAATACCTGGAGCTGGCAATCACAGACCGACGCACCGGCATTGTCTTAAGAGAGCCATCGCGTTTGGCCGCTCTGCCATGTTTGCGTGACTGTGATTCGAGTCAACATCATAAAAGCCAACAAAGAACCCCTGTGTAGGAGACGTGACAAGGTACCATCCTGAGATCCAAGTCCTGCACGCACTACAGGCCCACCATGCGCAGCACTTGCAGGCAACACAGTGGCAACATCAGCAGGGCATGCAAAACCTGATCCGATCCCTGCATGAGCACGCGGAGGCTAAGTACTGGCAGTGATGGGGGTGAGTTGTCTGTGTCAATGTTAGCGCAGCCCGAGAGCTGACAACTTGTGCGCACGTCCACTGCGCCCGCATTCACCCCGCCTGCCTCAGATGTGCACACGTGGGCACTCAAGCACACTTATACTCACATACATGTGAAGGTAGTGTAGTATCGTATAGTATGGTATACCATGGCACAGTACATGTCGGAAAGGCAATTCCGGCAGCGATCCTGAGCAGAAACACCGGCTCGCCTGGACGAGCCACACCGATGTCTATTCGCGGTCTCCCTGCCCAGGTGGTGAGGCCGAATCCAATCTGCGCCCCAGCCCCACGGCCGAAGAGCGCCCCAGCCCCAGCCTCACGGCCAGAGCCAGCCCCCAGCCTACCAATGCCAAAACCAGCTTTGAAGAGCAAACCTGTCCAAAACTTTCGGTCAGAACGTTTCGGTTAAAACTTGTTGGCACCCACACCCTTAGCAATCTCTATAAGCCCGAAACCCTGCCCCTACAGTCAGGATCCTGCTCCGAAAGCCCAGGATCCGCCCTGCTGCTTGATTTGTGGACTGCTCCATGGCATCGAATATTGAGCCTGAACCCGAAAACTCCCAAAATAAGAACGCCACTACCTATTTGTTAGATGGTTTTGGACCCTTCTACATGGACCCTCAAGGTAGCAAAATCTGCAAGCTTTTTACTTTAGAGCCACACGAAAGCCGAAAACCCATGAAACCCAAGAGCCTTTCAACCTGGGCGTGGGGCTTACGGTTTTGCACTCAGTAAAAACACTGTGGTTTTTTTTGTGTGTTTCCCGGGCTGCATTGGCGTGTTATAGGGCAGCATGTCTGGCTGCCTGCGCCATTACCGCCGCCTTGGTTTTGTGCAAGTATTGCGCGCTGCCTTTCATCGTTTGTAGGAGGTTTACACGAGGATTTGTTTGATGTAGACCCCGGCTACTTAAGCTCCTCCCCGATATTGATCAGCGTAGGGTTTGGAGTTTCGGGTTCACATGTTCTAATACAAAGGCTTGAATAATGACGTATAGTGGTCCTTATGGTTCTTGAGTATACTTGACATTCTTCCGGTTTGCTGTCCGGACTTTAGCTCTTTAGTTTTTTATATGAACTGCAACAAGGCGGGCGGCTATTAGGAGGGTTCAGAAGTCAGCCAAGATATAGTTGTACTGGAACGTACAGCAACGCCCTGGTCAAGTTGAGGCCGCAGAGTAGAGCCCTTGATTGGGTTTGGGTAGAAAGCCTCCTGATTAAACCCCAATCCCCTATTGCCTTTCTCAACCCCCAACCCCTCAAACCTTAAAAGACAACCCCAAAACACTTACACGCAAACCCCTCAACCCTAGAACATACAAACTTCGAGGAGCCCTTACTGGATGCTGTCCTCAGCCGCAAGCCGCAGATACCCATTGCCCACATTGCACCTCAACTGTGCTTAGAGAGGATCGGGGGCCTTAGGGTTAAGGGTTATTGGGATGCTTTGGGTGCTTAGAGGGGATCAGTTTAGGGTTTAGGGGTGCTTCGGGGCTTAGTACTAGAGTAAGCAACGTTTAACCTTTTCGGGGGTGCTATACTCCTTTTATGATCCCAGTTAGTTACCCAAGATAGTCGACAAACAGGGCTTAGAGAAGATCACGGGCCTAGCAATGAAGCCTATAGGTAAGGTATCTGTAGATACTAGGCATGTAATAGTTATATTAACACTTTTGCGCCCACATACCTCGACGGACCAGGTAATTGGGCTTAGAAGTAAGGTAACTATAGTTTCAGCTAGTAACCTTAGTCCACATGATGGTATGATACCTCATTGCGGTTAGGGTTGAAATGTGTTTCGGGACTTCGGCACACTGGGGTTAGGGCTTAGAGCGTATAGTGCCATCTCGAAACCCCAACTTCAATCCCACACAGCTTGATGCTTAGCGATGAAGAAAGAGCCCATATAGCAAAATAAGCAAGATGCTCTATACTCAGCGGCTGCATAGACTTCCAAGTTTTTATTGGAGGGGAGGGGTGGTTCCGATTCAGGGTGTTTATGCTTCAGGATTGCGGGACTCAGCAAGGCCGTAGCATACTGGTACTAATCATTGAAGAAATCGGTGCCAAGACCCCTAAGAGAAATCTACAAAGTAGATCCCTTGAGCGGCTTCCTGAAAAATCGGCTGAGGGTTCGCGGTTTAGGGTTCGGGGTTTTGGGGTTTAGGGCTTACGGTCCAGGGTATAGGGTTGAGCTTTCCAAATCCCGGAAGTCCTTAATACTGTAGGGAAGTCTTGGTGATGGTTGAGACTCTCTCTCGTCCTGCGCAGTTCTTGGCGGGTGCTCGGAAGCCATACACCCCAAGCCGTCCAAAACGATCAAGAAGTATAGCCATGTAAACATCGAAAAGCTCGCGAAGCTTTGTAGTCCTTGGCACCCCACCTTTTTCAAAGCCTTTATAACACTAACTCAAGCATCCTATAAGTCCCCAGAGACCCCAGTATTTGTGCATCCGTTTGGTACACCACCTTTTCCCATTTCTCGGTTCCTAAACCCCAAACCCTGAAACCTACATCCTTGTAGAACCCCTCTAGATCCCTTACAGAACCCTGCTGAAAACAAAATATGCAAGTCCACAAAAAAAACTGACGACCCAAAGCACTCCCAACCAGGTGTCGACAGAGTTTTGGGAGGAGAAACCGGAGATCAGGACTGGTATGGACAAGGTGCTTTTGATTTGGGCTTTGCGGGGTTTCAATACTTGGAGGGTCGGGGGACTAACTAAGTAGCTATTTTATAGAGTTAGAAGTACCATAACCCCAATTAGGATCCCTTTTAAGGTACTTATAGCTCTACTTATTCCCTACTTACTAAGTCCAACGACCTCGAAGCAGGATACTGGTTGGGTTTCGGCGCTTCCTAAGGACGCAGATGCCAAAGACTGAAAATGCCTATGAAAAGGTTCCGAAAAGGTGCCAAAACCTCTTTCCGAAACCAAGAAATGTCTGGTAAAGCCCGGATATTGTCGCCCTAAGTATTAATTCTGAACCCCAAACCCTGAACACCCTTCTAGAGCCTCTAGGACCTAGAGTAGGCCCTTATTCCCTTTTTCAGGGTTCAGGTTCCCCTATAAGCGCCTGTAAAGCAAAAAGGGAACCCGTTTATTCCTAGGTTACTCTTGGGTCTGGCTTCTATCTTAAGGGCATGAGGATAATATGCCCGAATATGTATTTCCATAAACCCTAATTGAACCCTAAACCCTAAACCAACCTTTAAAGGCCCATCACACTCTTAAAAAAAAACAACCTTTTTTGGAACCCCAAGCCCGCGGTTCTCTCGCGTGCCACACCACTATGGGCTATTAGACCCTAAAGATCCCTATTAGGACCCTATTAAGGGTAGATTAAGGCACCCTTAAGCTCTAATAGCCCGTAGTGGCAGGTCCACCTGGCCGCCGCAGAGCAGTGCCACGCAGCAGTGCACATCCCGGGAACCCTGCGCGGGCCCCAGCAAGGGATTCCTTAAGGGAACCCGTAAGGATTCCTTAATTAAAGGGATCTTCTGGGGTCTACTAGGGTTTATAGACCTAGTAGCTGAGTGGATACACTTTACAGCTTTTTGGGATAATATTACCCACTATAAGACTGCAAGTGTACACTTTGTGGGGCTTATGAACTCAGCAACTGAGTAGAGAAGTATAGGGCTCATAGGGCTTTGAAAGTGGAACCCCTTAGGGGATCTTTAAGGGAATCTTTAAGCGGTTCCGTAAAGGGCTCCTTCAAAACGTTCGTTGAAAAGGTTCCTTTAAAGGGTTCCGTTTAGGGTTTCTATAGGGACTTTTTTAAAACGGGTGGTTTTATGGGGTTGGAGTTGATTTCATGGGGCTCTAAAGAGGTTGTTATCCAGTCTAGGGGTTTTAGATGCCTTCAACGGGACTTCTGTGCTCCGGCAGTCACAAAGTCAAAGGGATTGGTCTAAGGTTAAGTGTTCAGGGTTGGGGTTTCACGTTTCGGGTTTAGGGTTTTGGCCTCGTGGGATGCAGGCAGGGGGGGGCAGAACAAGGGTTCCTGACGGGATTTGGGGTGGCGACTACAGGGCTTTGTAATACAGGGGCCTGAATAATTACCAATATCCTTAATGTATTTATAGTACACTGGGCCCCACAAAGCCCTATTCTAATCATTAAGGCCATCGCGGTCAGACGTACCCAGAGACTCCAAAAACCCCTCAGTTTGGAACATCACTTACATTACGTATAGTAGGAGCCCGTAATACCAGTTGAGGTGCATTCCTTACCAAACGGGGCTCTATAGTCTCTGGGTAGGACCACTATGGGCTATTAGACCCTAAAGATCCCTATTAGGACCCTATTAAGGGTAGATTAAGGCACCCTTAAGGTCTAATAGCCCGTAGTGGGATGCAGACTCAGGGTTCGGGGTTGTTGATTTGGGGTTTGGGTTGATGGAGCTCGCATCTTGGAATACATTTCTCAACACTCCCCGGCTGATGAGCATCCTCAGGCACGGCAGCATCGACAGGTCCCTTATCGACCCTAAACCCTAAACCCCTGAACCCCTAAACCCCCTAAACCCCTAAACCCTAAACCCTAAATGCCGAAGGCTGGGTGCCAGAGAGCACCCAGGCCTGGAGGGAGCTGGCCTCTCAAAGCCACAGACTCCACTCCCTGAATTAAATCAATATTGGGGATCCTACCATAGTTTAGGATTTAGGGTTCAGGGTTTGTGGTTGCGGTTTGGGGTTTAGGGTTAATTAAGGAATATACCACGAAGGGTTCCTTAACGGGATCCTTAGAGGGATCTGTACGGGAATTAAGGGGTATACCATGAAATCAAGAGTTGGGATCCTACCATAATTCAAGGTATATTCGGTGTCCTACGGCTGATGGACAAAATCCTGCATGACCCTAAGGACCCTAAACTATGGGAATTACGGTACATTCCTTATAATGGGTAATGCAGGATTTTGTCCATCAGCAGTACCATAATTTACTTGGAGGTTCATGGGTGGTTATAAGTGGGATTGTAGTTCCCCTAATATGGGTTATAATTATAGTTACCCTACTTATAACTCCACTTATAATTATAGTTACCCTACTTATAACTCCCCTTATAACTACCCATGAACTACCATGATTTAAGGTATATTCCTTAATTAAGGGACATGGGGGGTCTCTAGTCTCGCCTCTCAAAGCCAAAGGGATGTAAACACGCAGTACTGGCAGGATGAGAAGTGGTTCCGAGCGACCTCGGACTGGACCCCTAACCTGGAGAGGTCGGGGGACTTGCTAAGCAGTTATTTTTTTTAATAAATTATAGAAATATGAGTTATAAAGTTATACCATAACGCCAATTAGGATCCCTTTTAGGGTACTTATAGTTCTGCTTAATTACCTGTTTAGTCAGTCCAACCCTCACGGCCAGAGAAGTGTATGTGCGTGTGTGTGTGTGTGTGTGTGTTTGTGTGTGTGTGCGTGTGTATACAGGTTTACATATCATAGAGACACCGAGGGAGACGGGGAGAAAGAAAGAGCGAGAGAGTCCCTTGAACCCTGCCTTACAACTGCTGCCTGATAAGGGCTGAATACTACGTAGGATCCTCGTTAGAAAAAAGCATGGGGGATTTATTAATCACAGCACTTTTGGGGTGCTCCCGAAAGCCCAAGAATTCTCCTTGCAGGCTCCGGGTAGAACCGAACCAAGGAAACCCTAAACCCTGAACCCCGCCAGACATTTCTAAGAGAGGTCGATATAGAAGCAGATAGACACCTGACATAGACAGAGGTCTTGAGGAGATATATGTATGTGTGTATGTGAATATGTATACATACATTTACTTACTGATTTTTATATTCACAGATAGATACGGAGAGGTATATGGGTAGGTAGATAGGCAGATAGGCAGATAGATAGATGGTTCACAGGATATCTTGAAAGACCACAGGCTAGAATACTAAACCCCTTAACCCCATACCCCTCAAGCCCTAAGCCCTCAACCCTTCGTCCCTGACCCCTAAACCCCTAAAACCCAAACGACCCTAAAACCTCCAGTAGCCCGTCCGAGGCACCAGTGGGCCTCCGAACTAAGTAGACGACTATAGGGCACAGGGCTTCGGGGGTATGCTATAGTTACTCTAACATCTTGATCATAAGGGTCCCTAGTCAGGAACAGTAAGGCACCCCAATACCAGGAGCCCATGGTTTCAACCCTCAACCTTCCGAGGCACCAGTGGATCTCGGAGACGCAGCTCCTCATGCACGGCCCCCTTTTGCGAAAAGCGGGCAACTTGGCTTTTATAGTAATAATAATAACAATAATAGCAATAATTATTGTGGTAGTGGTAGTAGTCGTCCATCATCATCATCATCGAATAGTAATCATACGAATATGAGTTGTACAATTTATACTGATATGATTTAAGAAGCAGAATTGTTAGTAATATTACTCATATTCTATAGCAATGTAGTAACATTCATCAGACTACGAAGAAGAAAAAGTCATTGGCATCTTATGAGGGTTATACTTGGAGGCCCTTTTGACTTAGTAAGTCTACTTAGTATCCCCTAGAAACCATATTATAATCCCCCATAACCCACCTTACATACCCTACTTACTAAGTCAAAAGGGCCTCCAAGTAGGGTCTTTGTTGGGTTGTAGAAGGGTTCGACCAGGTTTGTTCCAGGCTAAGGGCTCGAAGGTTTAAGGAATTTTGGGCTTCAGGGTTGAATTTGAAGGGTGCAGGGTACTTCTGGGGCTAGGGCTTTGTTTGCGTTGCATGGAGTTTTCTTTTGAGGCCCCATACCGGATTTTGCGGGGCTGGGCTTCTCCATTGTAGATCACTTATAGAAACCGTAAAGAACCCCCAAACCCCCGTTTTGCCCCTATGTTAGCTTTTCGCCGGCCCCGCAAGAACCCTGAACCCTAAAACCCTAAAGCCCAAACCGAGGGTTTTCGGGCCCTTTATATCATAATCATAATAAGGAACCCCCAGAATTGTCATGGTAACTCTGAAGGCCCCTTTTCAACTGCCCTGCCAGGAATGATGGGCCCGGGCCGCTATCATCCGTGCAGAGAGGCAGGGCTTTGTTTTAGGGTTTAGGTTGAGGGTTTCGAGGTTAAGGTCTGAGACGCTGCCCCCCAGACCTTCCAGAATCCCTCACTTCAGGAATTTAAAGCCTCAAGTGTTATTGGGGATCCTACAGTAGTATAGCTTCAGATAGATTGCTTAATTAAGGGATGTTGGAAGGTCTGGGTCCATCAAGCGTGGGGTTTACTTCGAGGGGCAGGGGACTTAATAGTTAGGTAAAAAGGTATAGTAGTGATCACATCACTCAAGGGACTTGGAATTTATGACCTACTTATGGGTCCTTTGATCCTTTAGTGAGGTTTAAGGCTAGAACTCTACACCCCGCCGCGTGATCAGTCGTAAAAGCTGTTTGGGTTCAGAGTTTAGGGTTTGGGGTCCTCCCAAGTTTCGGCAGGTCACTTGTTCTTTGTCACAAGAAGCACTGAATAGCAGAGTACTATAGGGGCCTTTAATAATAATTACCAATGCTATTCTGGGGGTTCCTTATTATGATTATGGTATCATGGGCCCTCAAGCCCTAGTCTAATTGTTAAGCCCTCTATTTAGGTAACCTTTAAACCTCTGTTGGGTGCGATAACTCTTGTCTACTCTCCCCGAAGGTTGACCTTTAGTTCCCCTGGGATACTGAGCAGCTTAGAATGCAGCAGAGTCAGGTCAGGGAGTCAAATTCGACATGTGAGGGCTTAGGATTCAGGGTCTATGGTCTAGTGATTTAGGGCTTTATGAACGGTTTAAGGGTTATGGTAAGACCATATCGGGTGTGTAGCCTTTCGACCTTTAGTTCCCGTAGAATACTGGAGAAGTAAGCAAGAGCTCACTAAACCCGAGACCCTAGCAGCTTTGTTTGATTTTGGGGGCTGAGGATCCTGATATGAACATATAAGAACAATGGGAAACGGCGTGATCTTCGAGCTCTTGGGCGACGACATGGACGGCCTGACTTACCTCTGTGTTCTGCAGATCCAATTTGAGCAGAGTTCCAATTATTGTGCATCAGTTCTATGCCGGAAGAGCTGCCTTGGCTTCTGTGATGGCACCACCCTAAACCCTAAACAGGCACCGCCAAGCCGGCCGACCCTGTCCTGGTAGGGATGCGGGTGGCAACCGAGACACAAGCAGCAGCACCACCACCACCTCAGAGTCCCTTGACTAGGTTCCTGGGTTGTACCCTTTTGCCCTTTTTATTTTCGGGGCCCCTTATTAAAGCTGAATATTAGGAAAAAGGGTACCCTTATTATAAAGGGGCTACTCAGGAACCTAGTTGAGGAGTGCTTCCGGAAGTGGATGACAATGCTGCACGCACAGTGAGGCACACAGAGAAAGGCGGGTGCATGCGAATTGTTGAAATCCTGCATGGTTTCATAATCAGGAAATATACGTACCGAAAGCCCCATAACCCTAAACGCCATACCCAAGGTGTGTGCAACAGGGAAATATAGACAAAGCTCACAATCAAACCCCAAAACCCTCAACGCTAAGCCAATGCACTCAACCTATATGCATCAAGAGTCCCCGAAACCATCGCTGGTTCTTGGTAGGGAGATGGGGAACGGATCAAACCCAAACATGCCGGGAGGATCCAAGAAGTAGATCCCCTTAAAGGGTTCCTGTAAAGTGCCTTTCTTGCAGTAGTATACTGGGTATCGATTTGCTGTATTTCGTAATTCTCTTACTGTCGAGTATAGAGCCCTCAGTATAGATAATTTTGGTGGCTTTTGAAATCGACACCTAGTATAGGTTCCCGAATGAGGGGCATCTACTTTTTGGATCCTGGACCCATCGAGCTGAGAAGCGGCGTGGGCCTTCAAGCGATGCTCCCAGAAACGCTAAATCCCAAAGCCTAAACCCTAAAACGTAACCCCGAAAACCTAAGGCCTAAACCTTAAACCCGAAACCCATATTCCCTACTAGCAACCAGGGAGAACCCTAGGGCGCCGGCCAGGTCGAGTTTACTTGAAGGGGCAGGGGACTTAGTAAGTAGGTTATAAGTAGACTTATAAGTGCCCTAAATGGAGTTACCCTAATTATAACCCTACTTATCACCAACTTACTAAGTCCCCTGCCCCTTCAAGTAGACCCTACACCCTAAACCCTATAGATCCCTTTAAGGAACCCCATAGATCCCTTTAAGGAGCCCTTTAGGAACCCTTACTAAGTCCCTGCCCCTTCAAGTAGGGCTTTTCACGACACAGAGGCCTGTAGAATGAGAATAAAATAGGGGCCGACATAGTTACCTATACTATTTCTAGGTTCTCCAGTAGTACCCTTTTACCCTTTTTCTTTTGGGGTTCCCTTATTAAAACCGAATAGTAGGAAAAAGGGTACCCTTATTATTAAGGGGCTACTGGGGAACCTAGATTTAGGGGTACTACGGCTGATGGCCAAAATCCTGCATTACCTTAAGGACCCTAAAGTATGGGAATTATGGTATTTTATTCCTTATTATGGGTAATGCAGGATTTTGACCATCAACAGTATTTAGGGGGGTCCCTCTCAACCCTCAACCCTGAACAAGACAAGCTCGATTGCTCCTTCGATTACATGACACCCGCAAAAACCATGAAAGCCCGGGCCCGTACACACTTATCAGATAGAAGCCTGAACAATCACGCAGCTTTCCTTTGGGTTCCTGTCCATTTTTTATACTGTAGGAGTAATGTACCCCCCAGAACCGGGTTCCTTGTATCCGGCCCCTTTCGTTTTCTCTTTGGACCCCTCGAAGAGAGCCCTAAAGCCTCAACCGTAAACACCCTCAACCCTAAAAGCCCTGAGGCCCAAACCCAAAAACCCTAAACCCCAAACACCCTAAGACTTAACACCTTGAAGCCTAAACACCTTAAGGCCCAGACACCTTCTGCCGTAAACGGCGCAAACCCTAAACCCTAAAGAGCCTCACGCCTAAACACCCGAAACCGTGAACATGCTGAAGCCTAAATCCTCTAAACCCTAAACAGCATGAAACTTTAAACATCAAAAAAAACCCTAAACTCTAAACACCTTAACCCTTCAAAAAACCTTAACCCTCCCAACCCTAAGAAGCCCCTCAACCCCAAAACCCCAAACCCTAAAAACCTGAAGATCCCTGATTATAGATCCCTGAAAGGAGCTTTGAAGGAATCCTTATAGATCCCTCAAAGGAACCCGAAACCCCCTCCCCCCCCCT